>JAODAL010004258.1:140000-159596 GCA_025379985.1 Phyllomedusa bahiana | reverse complement strand
ACAGGGTTTCTCCACTGCCACCAACCCATCTTTACCAGGGAGGGTATTGCCACCCACCTCCACACCTGTCATTGGCCACTGTCTGCCCTCATGCTGCTTTTTGTTGGGGGTGCCATACTCCACACTGGTCTTGTCCCACTCTCGGGCCTCATGCTTTTGCTCCTGTCGCCGTCACCTCCACTCCTTAATTGTGCCACTCTGTGGCCTACTACTGTTTTGCCACCCCCGAATGTCTTTTGTGCCATGTCTACCTCTGTGCTGCTGCCGTGACCTACACATGTGTCATTGTCCCACTGTTGACCTCATGCTGCTCCCGCCGTATTCCACTCTCTGTCATTGGGACTCTGTGGCCACTACGTTTTGCCACCCCCAAATTCTTGTGCCATTCTGACCTCAGCTGCTGCTGCCGTGACCTAACACTGTGAAATTGTCCCACGTCTGACCTCATACTGCGCTGGGGCTGCTCCCGTGACCTACACCTTTGTCCATTGTCCACTTCTGACCTATTGCTGCTGTGCTGTGACCTACACACTTGTCTTTGCCACTTTCTGACCTCATGCTGCTGCTGTGTTGCCTGCGTGCCCTACACACTCTGTCTTTGTCCCCACGTCTGACCTCATGCGCGTGTGGTGCTCCCCGTGACCTACACACTGTGTATTGTCTACTCGGGCGCCTACTCCTTTTTTTCCCACCTCCAGAATGTCATTGTCCCACGTCTGCCCTATGCTGCTGCTGTGGCTGCTCCCCCGTGCCTACACACTGTGTCATTTCCCACTGTCTGACCTATGCTGCTGCTTTGGCTGCTCCCCGTGCCCTACACATGTGTCATTGTCCCCTCTGGGGCCTACTCCTTTTTTTGCCACCTCCAGTATTTCTTTTTGCCATTGTCTGACCTCTGTGCTGTGCTGTTGATGCCGTCCACCCACATGTGTCATTTGTTTTTGCACCACTTGTGGCTACTCGGTTTTTCCCAAACCCCAAAAATGTCATTGTGCCATTTTTCTTGACCTTCATGCTGTGTGGGCTGCCCCGTCACTTCCCACTCGCCCAATGTTTCCACAAAAGCCCTCGGGTTTTTTTTTCCAGCGTCCTGCCATGACTTTATCAGGCTACTTTCCCCCTTCATTTTTTGGTTTTAGTTTTGCCCTTTTAAAGTGCCCAGGGAATTTTATAGTAAGCGTTTCTAAGAGTGGCGGCAGTATGTGCAGTCATACTAAAACAAACATTGTATGAAGACCAAACCCAAGCTCCCTCTGAATTTAAGCTGGCACAACTTCCCCTTACAGCACCCTGCAGGCTCTGTGCAGCCTGGAAATAGCTGTTTTTTAACGTGATTCGTCCCGAAGTAATTCGGAACGAATTTATTTTTTGTCGGGAAATTCGGCGAAGTGAGCGAACCAAATTTCGAGAAATTCGCCCATCTCTAGTGGTAATATGTGGTCATGTTCTGATGGTATTATCTGATCCCTATGTATTAGCATTATTGGTAATGTTGGTCTCGGTAGTATGATTTGATTGGTAGCAGTATGGTGGTGATATGTATGGTGAGATCCTTGTATTTTTTAGTAACTGAGAGGTACTGGCAAATGTTCATGGGGGGAGGGGAGAGCATTCAAAAGTTTTCTATGGGGTCTAGCCTTCTCTAGTTGTGCCCCTGCTACTAGTTAATGTTAAAATCAATAAAGGCAAATACATTAATCTACGTAATTAAGCAATTAATTATTTTACCAGGAAAGAAAATGCACTGCACAATTCGCTCACAGTTAGCTGTGGGTCGACCGTGCATGAGAATGGGGAGGGTGGCGCTTGAGGCAAGTCCATTTCATTCACTTCTATGGGAGGTCCAAATATAGCGGAGCACTCTCACTTGCCTATATTCGAAAATCCCATTTTCATGTATGTTCGGCAAGTGACCTGTGCTGTGCATTTTTCTTCATGCTAAAACCCCTTTAAATCATATTCTTGCAAGATTTAATTACTTTAGGAGTTGATAATATCCCTGATGTTGTAGGTGGTTTAAGGTTTATACTAATATAGCTGGAAGTCTCAGCTGGTTTAGATAATATTAATATCCCGGTTGGCCTAGGACATTTTAGATGTTAGTTATTCTTCCCCTAGTTGTCTAGGATGTTTTAGAAGTTAATCATGATTACCTTTTCAGATTTTACCACTACCCAAAGATAGGAAAAAAAATATTGCATGTGATGATTATGAACACAAGCAATTATTTTAACCCTTTTGTGTGCCTTGTGTTATATAAACATATAATTGCTTTGGTGATTTTTCCCAATTTGTTTGCCCCTTTAGGCTGTGAATTTTGGTGGCAGTATTAGTTCTTCATGTAGGCGTTCACAATAACATAGAAAAGTTTGTTGCACCTTATTTATCCAGCCTAATAGTTTATGCATGCTCTTACATTAAGTACTTCTCCACTAACAATCAGACTTTGAAAAGCCAGAAAGAAAATTCACCTTGAGTTACTTCACTCACAATACATTAGTTCTTACTGAAAATTTGACTGTAGAAGGGGTAATGTATCTCATTGGAAAGAGGCACCATGTCAGTGTGTGAGGATTTATTCGCCTTTTCGCACCTCACTGAGTATTTGCATAGAACAAAGGCTTTTGGGAGAGAGCTGAAGAGCTTGCCAGTGCCATCTAGGGACAATCACCCTGAAACAGCTGTCTGTAGATAAATGTCACCAGCTTGGTTCCAATCCTTTTCACATTGCAAGACTTAGTCATGTAAATTGAGGATTACTACATCCAATAAACGGTGCTTATGTGCTCTTCAGCTCTTACCCACTGTCACGAGTGGCGCCGTGGTCCGGCCCGCAGACCGCGGGCGCACCCATGTTCGCCACCCGGGATCCCTGCCGGGGTCGGGTAGCACAGCTGGCCGCGGGACAGTCCGCGGGTGCACTCGCTTCTCTAACTTACCTAACCGCGCTCCTGTCCCGTCTTCTCCCTCTGCCGGCCACTGCACGCGTGTGTTCATGTAAATTTAAAGGGCCAGCGAGCCGGTGATTGGATACTCGCCGGGCGCTGACCCTATATATTGGGTTTTTGCCCTATCACTCTCTGCTGGATCTTTGTTGCCTCTGCGCCTTAGATAAAGCATTCTCGTGTATTCCGTTTTGCCGTATTCCGACCTCTGCCTACGTTTCTTGACTCCAAACCTTGGCTGCCTGCCCAGACCTGCCTGCCTGTCCCCGACTACGGTTCTCGCCTTACGATGTGGTACCTCGTGCCCCTCGGCCGCCACTGCAGGCAAGTCGTGCCAGGGGAAGCGACCTGGTAGGACTCCCACTGCAGCAAGTCCATCCCGCTTTGCGGCGGGCTCTGGTGAAAACCGGGACCTGCTTAGATTCCGCTCCCTGGTGTGGCTGTTATCATCGCTTGCGGTGGTCCAGCGGATCCACCTCTCTGGTTGTTACAGTAAGATCCAGCCATGGATCCCACCAAGGTGCCCCTGCCTAGCATTGCGGACCTTACAACCATCGTCGCCCAGCAATCGTAACAGATTGCTCAACAGGCACAGCAATTGGGCCAGCTATTCACCATAATTCGGCAACTTCTTGCTTTGCCACTTCCGCCCGTAGTTCCTTCTACACCAGCTGTTCCGTTGGCAACCATGAGGGCTAAGCTTCGGTTACCACTACCCTCCAAATTCAACGGGGACCCGAAGCTTTGCAGGGGTTTCATTACCCAGTGCTCTATGCATGTGGAGCTGATGACCGATCAGTTTCCCACAGAAAAGTCTAAGGTAGCGTTCGTGGTGCCTGCTATCCGGGAAGGGCCTGGCTTTGGCGACCCCCCTATGGGACGGGAACAACCTCCAGGAATTCTGCAGCGTCTTTGAGGAGCCGGCATGTGCATCATCAGCCGAGACGGCACTTCTGAATCTACGCCAGGGTGACTCCTCCATGGGCCACTATGCGGTTCAGTTCCGTACCCCGGCTCTCCTGGAATGACGCCGCTCTTTGCACCACTTACAAGAAGGGCCTGGCCTGTAGGGTCAAGGACACCCTGGCAGCAAGAGACCTCCCATCCTCCCTGGGCGAATTAATCCACCTGGCCACCCACATAGACGTGCACTTCGCTGAAAGACAGGAGGAGCTCCGTCAAGAACGAGATTCAGCGCGTCCACGTTGACTACCTGGCCTGGCTCAAGTGTTCCAAAGGTCACCGCTGCCGCTTCCACAGACCTCCAGTGAGGTGGATCGGGCCCACTTGTCGGAGCAGGAGCTGCCCCGCCGTCGGGCAGAGAACTTATATCTCTACTGTGCCAGCCTGGACCATTTTAGCAGAAGCTGCCCACTACATCCTCAGCATTCGGGAAACGCTCGCACCTAGGTCCCGTGGGAGAGGCATTCCTAGGTGCTAATTCTTCCTCTCCACGATTGATGATTCCGGTAGAGGTCACTTCTGACGCTGGTCTATCGTTCCGGGTTCTGGCCTTCCTGGACTCGGGGTCTGCCGGGAATTTTATCCATGCTTCTTTGGTCTCCCGTTACTGCCTGCCTGTACTTCGACTGGAAAAGCCCTTGGTTATTTCTTCAGTCAGTGGAGAGCTTCTTAGTGACCCCATTCAGTTCATAACCCGGCCTGTATCCCTCCGCGTAGGGATTTTGCACAAGGAGAAGATCTTTTTCCACGTATTGCCTCATTCTTCCTCGGCGATCCTCTTGGGGCTCTCCTGGCTGCAATGTCATGCCCCTATGCTCGACTGGAAGACAGGCGAGGTCCTGCATTGTGGACCAGAGTGCCAGGATCTCTGTCTGGTAGCACCACGCCCAGTGCATACCACTTCTCCGCAGTTGCCCGCCAAGCCTCTGCCAGGCCTTCCTGTGGAGTACCAGAATTTCAGAGAAACAGGCTGAGATGCTGCTGCCCCATCGGCCTTACGGCTGCCCGATAGATCTTCTCCCTGGTACCAGCCCCCCTCGGGGGAGGGTCTACTCGTTGTCCATGCCCGAGACTAAGGCCATGTCGGCCTATATACAGGAGAATTTGCAGAAGGGCTTCATTTGCAAGTCTTCCTCTCCAGCCGGAGCTGAGGTTTTTTCGTGCAGAAAAAGGATGGCTCACTTCGTCCGTGCATTGATTACAGAGGGGCTAAAAAGATTCCCCCTGTGACAAACCGGCCTCTCAACTTCAAGTGTCATCGAGCTCTTTGACAGACCCCAGGGGCCATGCGTGATCGGCCCAATTGGACATGTGACCGGGCCTATTATCTCATGGACCATTTAGCAGAAGCTGCCCATACACCCAGATCGGGAAAAGGGCTTCCACTACTGGATGGGCATTTTGAATATCTTGATGATGCCTGTGGGCATTGCAACGCTGGATGTTTCGGGTTTCTGGCCTTCAGGGTCCTGAATTTTACCTGCTTCTTGTGTCCCCCTTAGACGACTCCGGGATTTTTTCTTACATTCAGTCCATCGGAGACTCAAGTGCCCATTCTTCATACCCGGCGCTAACCTCGCGTATTATTGCACAAGGAGAAGATTCTTTTTCATAGTAGCCTCATTCCTCGGCGATCTCTTGGGCTCCCCCTGCTAAGGGGTCTGCCCTACGCTCGACTGGTAAACAGGCGAGGTCCTGCAATTGGCCCAGAGTGTCAGGACTTCGTGGTACAACGCCCTGGGCATACCACTTTAGTTGCCGCAATTCCATGTCCTCAGTACTCAGATCTGGAAGGCTATTGTGGCCCCACGGTTAGGCTGAACCGATGATGTTGGGCCTGCGGGGGTCTACTCGTTCCACCGAGACCAAAGGCCTGCCTTCTTTGCGGGTCCCTGTCTTGGTTCCTCTCCAGGACTGAGAGTCTTTTCCGTGGAAAAGGTGGCTCACTTCGCCCCATTGGATCAGAGGGGCCTCACACAAGATCAGTCAAGAGGCTAACTCCTCACATGTGAGCTCTTTGTCTCCAAGGGCCTGTTCTCCAAACGGATTGCGGAATTATGCCATCGGAGATCGGGAGCTCTTGGCCATCAAATTAGTGGCAACATCTGCTGAAGGGGGCCCGTCACCCAATTGACATTTTTACGGATCACAAGAATCTCCTGTATCTTCAGACGGCCCAGCGTCTAAACCCTCGCCAGGCCAGGTGGTCTCTCTTTTTATCACGCTTTGACTTTCGCATTCACTTCCGGCCTATTGAGAAAAATGTCAAGGCTGATACCCTCTCGCATGCCTCTGATGTTGTCGGTGAAGGACCCGTATAACAGCACATTATTTCTCCTGAATGGTTGGTCCACGTGGCTTCTGTAGACCTCCAAGGTGTTCCTCCGGGCAAGACATACGTGCCTCCGGCACTCAGGAAAAGGATTCTGGAGTGGGGTCATAGTTCCCTTCTGGCTGGCCATCCCGGAGTACGGAAGTCCTATGCTCTTATCTCTCGGCACTACTGGTGGCCAACTCTGGCTCAAGACGTCAAGGACTTCACCCTCTCCTGTGTCACGTGTGCTTGGAACAAGGTCCCACGCCATAGGCCTGCAGGTCTCTTGCTGCCGCTACCCGTTCCAGAAACTCCATAGACACACATAGCCATGGATTTCATCACGGACCTACGTGCTTCTTCTGGGAATTCTGTCATCTGGGTGGTCACGGACCGGTTCTCGAAGATGTCCCACTGCCTCTTCCCGGTCTTCCGTCTGCTCCACAATTGGCCGGCCACTTCTTCCGGCATATTTTTCGTGTGCATGGGTGTAATGGCTGGGTAGTGGACCTGCTGGTCCACCGCAAGCGATGGTAGTTAAGCCACGCCAGGGAACGGAATCTAAGTAGCCCCCGGTTTTCACCAGAGCCCGCCGCAAAGCGGGATGGACTTGCTGCGGCGTGAGGCTACCAGGTCGTCCCCCCTGACGTGACTTGCCTGCGGTGGAAGCCGAGGTGCAGCGGAGTACGGAGTCGTAGCCGGAGAATCGTAGTCGTAGGCAGGCAGGAGGTCAGGGCAGGCAGCAAAGGTTTGTGGTCGTGGACAGGCAGGAAGGTCAGGGCTGGCGGCAGAGGTTCGGAGTCGAGAAACGTAGCAAGAGGTCTGGTACATGGTAAGGCGAGAATATACTTAGGGAACGCTTTAGCTAAGGCACGAGGCAACATAGATCCAGCACAGAGTGACAGTGAGCGTAACCTTAAATAGAGGAGGCGTCTGGCAATTAGCCAATTAAAGGGACGCTGGCCCTTTAAATCTTCGGGAACGAGCGCGCGCGCCTTAGAGTGGGGGCACGCGCGCCTCGGCCGGCAGAGGCCGCGGACGGCACAGGAACGAGGTCAGGTGAGTCCCTGTCCTGCGGACAGCGTCGCACCCCGGGCCCGGCACACACCCGGTGGGGCAGACACGGGTGCGCCCGCGGCCCGCGGGCCGAGGAGCGGGGGCACCCGTGACAATGGGTTACCCTCGCACATCGGCTCTGATTGGGGAGTTCAATTTGTATCCCGATTTTGCGTGCTCTGTGTACCCATTTGCAAGTCAAGTTGGACTTCTCATCGGTCTACCACCCTCAGCCCAAGGGAGAGAGTAAACCAGATTCTGGGAGAATACTTGCGTCATTTTGCGTCCGGCCGTCGGGACAACTGGGCCGAGCTGCTCGTGACTCGGATGCAGCCGACGTTTCTCCATTTATTGTGGTCTATGGCTGCCACCCGCAACCCCCCTACCCTGCCCATGGATTCGGAGGTGCCGGCTGTAGATGACCAAGTTCGGGATATCAAGGCCATCTGGCAAGAGCCTCGACGTGCCCTACTTCGGGCCTCTGCTCATATGAAGTCTCAGGAAGACAAGAGGAGAAGACCTGCCCCGACATTCCTTCCAGGGGACAGGGTTTGGCTGTCTTCGAAATACGTGCGCCAGAAGATTCCTAGTTATAAGTTGGGTCCTCAGTTCCTGGGTTCTTTTAAGGTGCTTCGGCAGCTTAACCCGGTGACGTACAAGCTTTGCCTGCCCCCATCGCTCCGGATCCCAAACGCTTTTCATGTCTCCCTTCTAAAGCCTCTGGTCCTGAACCAGTTCTCTCAGAGGGATGCTTCGCCTTCCCAGGTAGCAGATTCTGCGGACATTTTTAAAGTAAAGGACATCCTGGCCATGAAGTCCATCAGGGGTAAACAATTCTTCCGGTTCGATTGGAAAGGCTTCGGGCCCGAAGAGAGATCCTGGGAACCTGAATCAAATATTCTCAACCATGACCTCGTCCGCAGGTTTCTTCAGGCTAAGAAGAAGAGGGGCCCTAAGAGAGGGGTACTGTCACAAGTGGCGCCACGGTCCAGCCCGCAGGACGTGGGCGCACCGGTGTGCACCCCTCGGGATCCCTGCCGGGGGCGGGTCCCGCCACTGGCTGCGGGACGGTCCGCGGGGGCGCTCGCTTCTCTAACTTACCTGACCGCACTCCTGTCCCGTCTGCCCCCCCTGCTGGCCGCTGCGCCCGTGAGTGCTCCCTAGGGGCGCCCGCGTTCATGTAAATTTAAAGGGCCAGCTCGCCGGTGAGTGGATAATTGCCGGGTGCTGACCCTATATATTGGGCTCTGCCCTGTCACTCTCTGCTGGATATTTGTTGCCTCTGCGCCTTAGAAAAAGCATTCTCGTGTATTTCGTTTTGCCGTGTTCCTGACCTCCGCCTATGTTTCTTGACTCCGAACCTTCGCTGCCTGCCTAGACCTGCCTGCCTGTCCCCGACTATGGTTCTTGTCTTACGATTTGGTACCTCGTGCACCTCGGCCACCACCGCAGGCAAGTCGCGCCAGGGGTAGCGACCTGGTAGGACTCCCGCCGCAGCAAGTCCATCCCGCTTTGCGGCAGGCTCTTTGTTTATCACTGAGTGTAGTGATAATGATGCAATTAAAGTAGCCAAGTACTTCTTTCATATAACTGCAGACTAGGTTACTGTTTTTTTCCCCTGGAGGGCCAAAAATACCCCAGTCTGACATTGCCTAAAGCTACAGGGTTCTCCACAGGACTTATTGACTTTGCACAAGCACTCATCCTTGAATAAATGACAGGCTATAACACAAAGGTGATTGCTCTTATCATGTATGTACTTTATCATATAGCCATAGACTTCACTTTAGCAATAAAATTCATGACTTCATTGAAGGTCAGTGTAGGTTCAGGTTGAAAGCTGATCTTTTTTAGGCAATACACTGAGTGAGTGCAGACATACCCATCTGAAAACTTAAATGACAACACCTTGATAACTTATTAAGCAATACAATTCGAGAACAAATCTTAGAGGAATAGCACAACACAGAGTTATGAGAGAAGATGTTCAAGGATGGTTATTTCACAGGAAACACAAAGACTTACTAAAACAGACATGTCAGGAGATGTCAGGGTGTCCTTTTTAAGACAGTATTGAATAGACTCTCAGAGACTCATAGTGACACAGTAGGATTGGATAAGATCTGCTAATTATTTTGGCAGAACCTGAACTGGAATGTGGTACAGTTTAAAGGACCAGTACATGTTTTTTGTCCCCTTAACTCAAGAGAACCATGCTGTGTGTTTCAACAACTCAGAGGGCAAGTGACATGATCCAGTGGCAGCAGTGAGAAATTCTGTATTCAGTGGCAGGAAAGCAAAATTACTGGCACAAAT
Source organism: Phyllomedusa bahiana (assembly GCA_025379985.1). Classification (NCBI taxonomy): domain Eukaryota; kingdom Metazoa; phylum Chordata; class Amphibia; order Anura; family Hylidae; genus Phyllomedusa; species Phyllomedusa bahiana. The sequence continues at coordinate 150,002 of JAODAL010004258.1, read as the reverse complement.
ACCGTGTTTTTCAAAAATAAGACAGGGTCTTATATTATTTTCATTTCCGAAAAAAGGATTAGGGCTTATTTTTTTAACACGAAGGGTGCAGAGACTGCATGCTGGGACATTTAGGGCCATATGTATATGAAAATTGTCTAGGTGTAAGATTTTCTTTGTTGTCCATAGCAACCAATCAGAGCTCCCCTTTCACTTCATATAGTGCTCTGAACTAATGAAAGTGGTGCTGTGATTGGTTACTATGGGCAACAACAAAAGTCTTACACCTAGACAGTTTTCATACATGCCTCCTTTAGTTCCTTGGCAGCTGCTATGGAACTACAAGTACCAGCATGTATATACACACACATACACCCCATGGTCTTTGACTATAGAGTATGTATTGTGTAATATATATACAGTGGGTATGGAAAGTATCCAGACACCTTTACATTTTTCACTCTTTTTTTCATTGCAGCCATTTGGTAAGATTAAAAAAGTTTATTTTTTTGCTGATTAATGTACACTCTGCACCCCATCTTGAAAGCAAAAAAACAGAAATGTAGACATTTTTGCAAATTTATTAAACAAGAAAAAACTGAACTATTACATGGTCATAAGTAGGGATGAGCGATTATAATCGACAAAGTTGAAATCGGCACGATTTTTAGGCTGATCACGCGATATTTTAGGTGACAATCTTACAGATAATCTATTACTATCTTGCCATTTTCAGCGTTTCTTGTCATTTTGGCGGCCAGCCAATCAGCTCTGAGGATAGAGGGGGGTGAGGAGGATGTACAACGTCACCACTTTGTGGTGTATGGATCTCATTGGCTGGAAAAATCACTTGACCTCGTTTTGCATAGACCAGCCTTTCCTGTTCAGCATCAGTCTTTCAGTGTCTAACATCATAGCAAGACGTCAGCAGGGTTTCTCTCAATACAGCTCAGCTCAGAGACACAGTTCTTATCTTTATTCATACAGACAACTATGCTTTTAGCTGTGAACATTAGAATATAGGTAGATTAGAGAATGTCAGTTCTTATTTAGTTGAAAAGAGACTTTTAAAGAATCATCTAGCACTGTACAGCTGTGGGGGGGAGAGGTGGGGGATGGACGGACAGACGGACAGACAGGCTTTGGAAAGGAGTGTGCATATTGTGCAGCCCAGACTCTGCTTTGAACCTGCATTTAAAGGGCATTTTTCTTACCACTTTTTGGCCAGCACACCTCGCTGGTGAAATTGTACCTTTTATTTTGTGTGTTCCAGTTTTTTTCAAATAGCCACGTTGTATGCCCATTTTGATACAGAAATTTTCTAGTAACTGTTCTCGTGTGTCATTGCTGCAAAGAAACGCAATTTCTCATCCGTGTAACTTTTAAATAGCTGTATTGCACGTGGTGCGGCCCAGTTTTTTTCAAAGAGCCACCTTGTACTTAAGCACTCGCTTCTCTAACTTACCTGACCGCGCTCCTGTCCCGTCTGCTCCCTCTGCCGGCCGCTGCGTGCGTGCGCGCTCACAAGGGCGTGCGCGTTCATGTAAATTTAAAGGGCCAGCGCGCCGGTGATTGGATAATTGCTGGGTGCTGACCCTATATATTGGGCTTTGCCCTGTCACTATCTGCTGGATCTTTGTTGCCTCTGCGCCTTAGAAAAAGCATTCTTGTGTATTCCGTTTTGCCGTGTTCCGACCTCTGCCTATGTTTCTTGACTCCGAACCTTCGCTGCCTGCACAGACCTGCCTGCCTGTCCCCGACTATGGTTCTTGTCTTACGATTTGGTACCTCATGCACCTCGGCCGCCATCGCAGGCAAGTCGCGCCGGGGGTAGCGACCTGGTAGGACTGGTAGGTCCAGCTGTGGGAGGAGAGGTGGGGGATGGACGGACAGACGGACAGACAGGATGTGGTAAGGAGTGTGCATATTTTACAGCCCAGACTATGCTTTGAACCTGCATTGAAATGGCATTTTTCTTACCACTTTTTGGCCAGCTGGTGAAATTGTACCTTTTATTTTGTGCGTTCCAGTTTTTTTCAAATAGCCACGTTGTATGCCAATTTTGATACAGAAATTTTCTAGTAACTGTTCTCCTGTGTCATTGCTGCAAAAAACGCAATTTCTCATCTGTGTAACTTTTAAATAGCTGTATTGCATGTGGTTCGGCCCATTTTTTTTTTAAAGAGCCACCTTGTACTTAAATTTGGATACAGAAGTTTTGTAGTAACTGTTGGTGTATTTCATTGGTGCAAAAACCAACTTTTCTTATCCGTATAAATTTTAAATAGCTGTATTGCATGTGGTGCTGCTCCAGTTTTTTTCAAAGAGCCACCTTGTACTTAAATTTGGATACAGAAATTGTGTAGTAACTTTTGGTGTATTGCATTGGTGCAAAAACCACCTTTTGTGATCCGTATAACTTTTAAATAGCTGTATTGCATGTGGTGCGGCCCCAGTTTTTTTCAAATATCCACGTTGTACGCCAATTTTGCTAGAAAAATTTTCTAGTAGCTGTTCTCATTTGTCATTGGTGCAAAAAACGCAATTTCTCATCCGTGTAACTTTTGAATAGTTTTATTGTACTCGGTGAATCTCAGTTTGGCGCAGATAGCGCACTTGTATGATAGTTTGTTGAAAACTATCAAGTTCTACTGGGCAGTTGTAAATCCCTGGGACTGAAGGAAGAACACTGTTGATTTGGTCTTACGGTTCTTTCACCAGACCGCATTCACAGGTATTCGATAGAAACAATTCTGTTTCTAATCCTAGTTGGCTGTTGGAAATTAGAGGGATTTAAGAATAGCTGTGATTTGCCGTCTTTCAATAAGAGACTGTCAAAAACTCTTCCATACCTTTTTTAATTTTTATCTTTCTGAACATGGAGCGAAATGCAGGTGGTAAGCGAGCAAAGAGGGGTGTAGGACATGGAGGTAGAAGTATGAGAGAAGGTGCCCCTTCCAGTGCTGGCGACAACACGTAAGCCAGCAGATCGTCGGTTGCAGGACCGTCATCGCTGGGTCGGTGCCCTGTGAATCTCGTCGACAATCTGTTCTTCTGTGGTTAATGCAATGTAAATGTCGTCATCATCATCATCAGCAGCATCCGTCCAACATGAAGCGAAGGCAGCCCAAATGTCAACTCATGTACCCACCACTGTGGATAATCCATTTTCTGAAGATGATGACAAAATGCGGTTGGGGTCAGAAGGCATTTCAAAAGATCAAGAGGCCAAAGAAGATGATTTTGTCTGCTCTGACACCTAATCGCTGATACCATCAGAGGAGGAGAAAGAAGCCGGTCAATCGGCAAAAATCCCAGGCGGTCGGAAATGTCTTGCCGTGCCTGTTGCTTGTAGCCCGCAGCTCCAGTATGCAGAATGTCAGGACGAGGAAGTCACCTGTGTTGATGATGATAATGACGACGACATTGCGGATCCAACGTGGTCTTTTCAGCAGAATTTCCTTGCGAGCGCTTCATCACTGGACGAGGAGGAAGACGATGGGGTAGTGTCAGTACGGCTCCCGCCTCAAAAAGGGAGAGGGCGGTCGCACAAGTCCGCTGAGATTATTCCACCAGCCACGATTGTTGGAAACACCGTTCCTCGCTTATCGCCGTCGAAAAGGTCCAGGACCTCTCAAGCCTGGGCCTTTTTCGAGCAAGCCTCTGATTCACCCACAATGTCATATGCCGCCTTTGCCGTAAACGCATCAGTAGAGGGAAGAATCTTAGGTGTTTAACCAACACCAACATGTCTAGTCACATGCAGCGAATGCATGAGTTGAAATGGAGGGAACATTTGGCAAAAAGGCCACACCGATCCCGGGCTTCCAAACACTGTCACACCATCTGTCTCTGCCTCCTCCTCCTCCTCCGCCATGACCAAGCGTTCCTCAGCTGCCCATGTCTCTCAGAGTCATGATCAAGGCTCAGCCTCCACTGTCGTCCGAGTACCACCAGCACCACCAGAGACCCATCCTACCCCTTCTCCTTCCACCAGTTTGACCTGCACGCCGTACAGCAGCCAGTCTAGCAGCCAGCCTTCTGTCTACCAGGTTTGGGAGCAGAAGAAACACTTTAACCCAAACCATCCCAAAGCCAAAAGCCTGAATGTCGGCATTGCTGCATTTGGATTTTGTTTGTGGGGGAGATACCCTATCTAGGGTTCTACCTAAGCTTATTGGACTAGTACCATGACTAATAATCCCCTGGGGAACCCGTGAATATTGGAGAAGGGGGGAAACGCGTCGGGACGCATGGGAATGCTTCTTGTTTCCGGCATCATAGGAACATGCTATAGGCAGCTAAGTAAATTTATCTTTTGTTAGTATCTTGTATGCATCCCTTTTGTGTATTACCTATAATCTATTCAACAATAGGGTTTTATAGGGTCAGTTCTCTTTGTATGGGGCCGTCCCTTTTGGGGTAATTACTCCATTTTTGAGGCAGGGATCATAATAGGGTTAGAGTAGATCCCTAAATACTACACAGCATTGTTTGTATATATTGATTTTCTGTGAGTATTAATACTGTTATTTGACTATACTTAACTTACTGTGTATTTGGGGACCCTTTGTAGGGATGCTTTTGATTAAGGTGTTATTGAGATACTGTGTGTTTACTGTGAATATTGTATTGTTAGAATTTTTAGAGGATAGAATTAAAAGTTAAATTTTATGGGTAAGGCCTTATGTGTTTGTTTTTTTCTGTGAGTTAGTGCATGTCGGCATTGCCAGGCTTTTGGCCTTGGAAATGTTGCCTTTCCGTCTGGTGGACAACAGATGGTTCCCACCACATCATGGCCCTTGCCTGCCCCCAATACCAGATGCCAAGAGGCATTTCTTTTCCAGAATAGCCTCCCTGCCTGGCCAGCCATTGTGTAAATCTAAAAATTTCAAGCGCATTGTCTGCATCTGTGTCGGCAAAGTCCATCTGCCCCACCGAATACATGGACTAGTAAGCACGGCCAAGGCCACTTTATCTCTGTGTTAGCTTACTGGGTGAGCTGGGTGGATGTCTCTGGTGGTAACGGTGGCTCTCAGGCTCAGCGCATGGGATGGTGCAGGGTTCTTTCCCCCAAGATCCACTGGTAGGATCACGTGCCCATAGAAACCAGGCCGTGTTGAAATTAATCTGTCTTGGAGACCGTCAACACACAGGTCAGGAGCTGTGGATGGCTCTTCGCAATGAGATCGAGCGCTGGCTGGGTGACAAGAACCTTGTGCGATAAGGTCGTGTGCGATAACGGTCGAAATCTGCTGGCCGCCCTTAAGATCGGTTTTGCTGGAGACATCCTTGCCTGGCACCGTCATTGAACCTCGTCATCTAGAAATTCTAAAGGCTACGGGGTCTGGACTGCCTGCTGAGGGAGGCTCGAGGTCTGAGCTCACACTTCCACCGTTCGCACCCACCTGGCTGCGTTGCAGCGTCAGCTCGGCCTCCCCGTCAACCGTCTCATTGTTGACGTGGCAACACGCTGGAATTCCACCCTCCACATGCTCAGCGATTGTGGCAGCAGTGGCAATGCCATTACGCAGTACGAAGTGACAATTGGCCTGACAAGCAGCGGTGCGGGGCCTCGGGGTGATGACCCCACCGAGAGTGGAGGCAGGTGAAAGAGCTCTGCACCATCCTTGCCAGTTTTGAAGAAGCCACTAAAATGGTCATGCTGACAATGCCCTTGTCACATGAGCTTTGTGGTGATTTAGTTCTGGAACGATCATTGGACACTCTGAAACAGCAGGTCCCACCAGCGACGGGGGGAGAGGAAACATAGTTTGCGACACAGAGCCTTTCTCTCCGTCGAATCCAGAAGGCCCAACAGTTTCACAACTTTATTGGTCTTCTTTAGGCAGTGGTTCGGGGTCCAGGGCTATTGCAAGGTGGCGCCTCAGCTCTCAGGGAAACAGCATCTGAGGCAAGTCAGGGCTGTGTAAAAGCTGAGGCGGAGGAAGCAGAGGAGGATGAGGTTATTCCTGGACCCCGACGTAACGATGGTCCCTGCCTTGGAAAGAGGTTGGCAGGGATTTGAGGCGGAGGAGGAAGATGAGGAAGTTCATTTGCTAGTGCTGCTCGACCAGAGGCTTTGGAAATCAAGGCTCCATCTCTCACAGATTGCTTGGATGCTCCATTTCCTCCAACATGATCCTCGCAATAAGGCCATCAAACTGAAACAGTTACTGGGTGGCCACCCTCTCGATCCCTGTTACAAAGCGAAACTCAGCACTTTCCTTCCACGGACCCAAATAGAGAGTAAAATGCAGGAATTGGGAGACCGTGTGATTGATCAACTGGGGGACATCTGTTGCGTCTGCTTCATGTTCTTCAAATGTAAACGGTGGAACAACGTCACCAATACCCAGAGCGCAGCGGGCATTGTGGCAGAAGCCTAATGGGTGACCTCTGGCAATCCTTATTTACCACCTCACCAACGCATGTAATGCGGGGCCCATACAACACATAGAGACCGGTTAAGATCATGGTGCTGACTATTGCATCTCAACACCGATGTTTTTTGGATATGTTCTGGACCCAATCGATTTCTGGGTATCCAAAATGGGAAAGAATGGCCCGAGCTCGCTTTGCCACGGGCCCTATAGGTTTTTGTCCTGCCCAGCAGCCAGCGTCATATCTGAGGGAACCTTCAGCACAGCTGGGAGGAGTCATTACAGACAAACGCATCCGGCTTTACACAGATAATGTGATCGTTTGACTTTCATCAAGATGAATTTAGGCATTTGGATCTTGATGATGTTGTGGCCCCAATTGCCGAGGTCACCGATTAGTTGCTGGTCTACTTCACATTCCTCTTCAAACAGAAATGGTCCACTTGAAAAAAAATTTTTAAATGATCATTCCTTACTGCAATTTTTATTCTCAGTTCCCAAAAGGTCATTTTGCTGGTTTTGCGGTGAGGAGAATGTAAAAGACACCAATTATACACGGTTTCATGAAAAAAACGTATTCCATTTACTCATTCAATCTATAAAAATTTTTCGCACTGTCAATGATTTTGGGGTATGGTGCTGTGGATACAGCTATAATCAAGGTCCTTTGGAACAGAAATGTGGCTTCTAAGTGGCATTTCTCCCTCCACAATTTTTAATAGTGGGTGAGAAGTCATTTTTATAATTTTTTTGGGTCCATGTTGCTGTGAAATGCAGCTTATACTACAGGTCCTATTTTAATAAATGTGGTTTCTAACAGACATCTGTTCTTCACAATTGTCAAGAGTGGCCAAAGGGTCATGTTTTAAATTTTTGGGGGCATGTTGCTGTCAAAAACAGGAATAGGTAGGAAACTGTTAATGGACACATATTGCAAAATGACTTGTTTTTGCAAGATCTTTAACATAGCTAGGAATCCCTGTAGTGAGACACCCCATTTAATACAATTAAAAAAAAAAAGAGAAACAGACATGGTGGGATTCCATCCTATTTTAAAAATGTGTTTTCTAGAAATTAACTACAAAAAAAATTGCATGTACAAAATAGCTGATACCAAATATTCCTCTGAATTTACCCAAAGGGAGGTACAAGGAAGACTTGAACAGATGTAGGTTATTCTGAGGACATGGTGTATGGAGCACATTCGCCACCTCAAGAACAGAGACAATTTCCTCCAACACGTTCAGTAAAACGAGAAAAAGAATGCCAAGAAAAAAGGGCACCTTGGTGAAACAGGAGCGTCAACCACCAGCATTTCCAAGTGAAGCTCAATTGGTCCACACTCATACGAAGGGGCAAGCACTCTCGAGGCAGAAATTTCTCAAGCGCTACCCAGGTCTTGACTGTGTACTGAGGAAGGTGGAGTTTTTAGCTCACACTTCCGCTTCCACACTCTGCTTCAGCACGACTGTTTTCGTTGTTGAAGCATTTTTTGCCGTGTTAAAGGATGACGGATGCCAGCCTGGGCTCACCGCACTCACTGTAACTCGGGCCCTGCTAGCTGAACCTGCGTGTTAATAGATGACGAACACCAGCCCTGGCTCTCACCGCACCCACTGTAACTCCGGCCCTGCTAGCTGAACCTGCGTGTTAATAGATGACGGACGCCAGCCCTTGCTCTCACCACACCCACTGTAAGTCCGGCCCTGCCAGCTGAACCTGCGTGATCCACGTTTACAGCCTTAACCGCCTTGATCAGTAATTTCCTTCAACCCACTTGACAGTAGAATGCAGGATTTTCAGATAGGCCTCGTTGACCTACTGGGGACATCTGTTTCATTTGCTTCACATTCTAATGTCACGGTGGAACAATGTCACCAGTAGAATGGCAAGTAGCTCTAGCAGCAGCAGTATTGGAAAACGAGTTGTTTTTAATATAGTTTATTTCTTATTGCGAAATTTTCTGCTGATGGTCCATAAGGGCACCTGTGCGGGTTTTTGGGTCATGCTGCGTTACAGGATATGGATAGTCAATGTCCATTTCACTAAAATACTGCTTCAAAGACTTCTTTTTCCGGCACTTTTTAATCTGTGGGTCATGCAGGTTTGAGGGTCATGCTGCAGTCCAGGACAGGCATAGTCAATGTCCTGTTCAACTAAAATGGTGGTTCAAAGACTCCTTTTTCCGGCACTTTTTAATCTGTGGGTCAGACAGGTTTAATGGTCATACTGCGGTCCAGGACAGGTATAGTCAATGTCCAGTTCAACTAAAATGGTGGTTCAAAGACTCCTTTTTCCGGCACTTTTTTAATCTGGGGGTCATGCAGGTTTGGGGCACATGCTGTGGCCCAGGACAGGTATAGTCAATGTCCAGTGAAACTAAAATGGTGGTTCAAAGACTCCTTTTCCGGCACTTTTTAATCTGTGGGTCAGGCAGGTTTGAGGGTCATGCTGCATTCCAGAACAGGGATAGTCAATCTTCAGTTCAAGTAAAATGATGGTTCTAATCATACTGCCTTCTGGCACTTTTTAATTTGTGGGTCATGCAGGTTTAAGGGTCATGCTGTGGTACAGGACAGGGATAGTGAATAGTCTTAGTGAATAGTTTTTTTCTGTGACTTTTGTTGCCTAATTGTCTTGCCTAAGATGTCGCACATATCCAGTTTACTGCTGTGGATGTTAATTCCAGCTTCTCCAGCCCTGTTTGGGTGTAAGAATGAAGGTGTTGTTCCTCTCCCATAGACTTTAATGTTCATCGGCGATAATCTGCTATAGACTATCGGATATCGTCATGATAATTGCCGATATCGACTATCGAATCGATAACGATAGTTGACACAAACACTCATCACTAGTCATAAGTATTCAGACTGTTTGCTGTGACACTCATATTTAACTCACATGCTGTCCATTTCCTTCTGATCCTCCTTGAGATGGTTCTACTCTTTCATTGGAGTCCAGCTGTGTTTAATTAAACTGATTGAACTTGATTAGGAAAGGTACACATCTGTCTATATAAGACCTCACAGTGCATGTCAGAGCACATGAGAATCATGAGGTCTAAGGAACTGCCCAAGGAGCTCAGATACATTAATGTGGCAAGGCACAGATCTGGCCAAGGTTACAAAAGAATTTCTGCAGCACTCAAGGTTCCTCAGAGCACAGTGGCCTCCATGATCCTTAAATGGAAGAAGTTTGGGACGACCACAACTCTTTCTCGACCTGGCCGTCCAGGGCAAATTAAGAAATTGTGGGAGAAGAGCCTTGGTGAGAGAAGTAAAGCAGAACCCCAAGATCACTGTGGCTGAGCTCCAGAGATGCAGTAGGGAGATGGGAGAAAGTTCCACAAAGTCAACTATCACTGCAGCCTCCAGCAGTCGGGGCTTTATGGCAGAGTGCGGCCAACGGAAGCCTCTTCTCATATGAAAGCCACATACAGTTTACACAAAAACACATGAAGGACTCCCAGACTATGAGAAATAAGATTCTCTGGTCTGATAAGATGAAGATTGAACTTTTTGGTGCTAGTTCTAAGCATGTGTGAAGAAAACCAGGCACTGCTCATCCCCTGCCCAATGCAATCCCAACAGTGAAACATTGTGGTGGCAGCATCATGCTATGGGGGTGGCAGCATTATGCT
>JAODAL010004258.1:0-137500 GCA_025379985.1 Phyllomedusa bahiana | reverse complement strand
GCCAGAGGAGGCATGGGAGAAGGTTGTGTGGTCAGATGAGACCAAAATAGAACTTTATAGTTTCAACTTCACTTGCCATGTTTGAAGAAAGAAGAAGGATGAGTACAACCCCAAGAACACCGTACCAACGATGAAGCACAGGGGTGGAAACTTCATACTTTGGAGGTGCTTTTCTGCAAAGGGGAAAGGACAACCGCACCATATTAAATGGAGGATGGATGGGCCCATGTTTCGCATGATTTTGGCCAACAACCTCCTTCCCTCAGTAAGAGCGTTAAAGATGTGTCATGGCCGGGTCTTCCAGCATGACAATGGACCTGAGACACTCAGCCAGGGCAACTAAGGAGTGGTTCCGTAAGAAGCATTTCAAGGTTATGGTGTGGCCTAGCCAGTCTCCAGACCTGAACCCAATCGAAAATATTGGGAGGCAGCTGAAATTCACTTTAGCTCAGCGACAGCCCCGAAACCTGAAAGATCTGGAAAAGATCTGTATAGAGGAGTGGGCCAAAATCTCTTCTGAAATGTGTACAACTTTGGTCAACCGTCGAGGGTATCTTAAAGAAAAACTAGCAGGTCTGTGAGAGCCAGATTCTTGCTGGTTGATAGGTGATCAAATACTTTTGTCATGCAATAAAATGTAAATTAATTATTTAAAAATCATGTAGTGTGATTTTCTGGATTTTTTTTTTTTTTGGTTCTGTCTCTCATAGTTGAAGTGCAATAAAAATTACAGACCTCTACATTCTTTGTAGATGAAATAACTTACAAAATTGCCAGTGTATCAAATACTTATTTTCCCACTGTATGTACAGTAGTCCCTCAAGATACAATATTAATGGGTCCCGGATGACCATTGTATGTTGAAACCCTAACTCTATGAGAAACTGGTAATTGGTCACCAACGCAATGCAAAATGAAGATTAAAAACAATGAAGCAGGTAACTAATACAGATAAAGCAAGACCTTACATATAACATCATAAAGAGCTGCTAATATCTGGAAATCACTTTCTATATTGAGGACAGGAGCTTTCCTGGGTCATGTACTATATACACAATGTATCAGAAAAAATGGGCCCTCACCTGGTGCCCAAAGGAGCCACCCCTCCTGGCACATGTAAGAGCAGTACAGGAAATGTAGCACTGCACTGTATTGAAGAGAGGTGATAGGTGATACTAGACCACCAATCACTACATGCACCTCAGCAGGGCCTTTCCTAAGGCACCACTCAGGGCGAGGTGAAGAAATTTCAACCTCCCCTCCCCCCCATAAAATAATGCGCCACAATGCAACACAGTGCTTCACCAGATAACTGCCCCCTGAGCCATGTAATACCCTGTAACCAGACAGTAGCCCCAGTAGCCACGATAGTTGCCCCTGTAGCAAGATAGTTGCCTCTGCAGCCATGATAGTTGCCCCTGTAGCTATGTTATACCCCCCTATAACCAGAAAGTAGCCCCAGCAGCCATGGTAGTTGCCCCTGTAGCTATGATAGTTGCCCCTGTAGCCATGATAGTTGCCCTTGTAGCCAGTGTCCCCCCTGTAGCCAGTGCCCCCTGTAGCTAAGGATTTTAAAATAATAAACACTCACCTTTCCAGGATCCCCGCACCGCCTCGCCCGCCCCTAGGAACGGCCCTGCACCTCAATCAGTGTCTGGAACATTGTATCTTAAACCCGCACTCAGCATAAAATTTCCCAGAAATGACCAACAAATGTTGACAATATCATATCCGGGGGCCATGGAGGGAGCACTGTACTGTCTAAGCCCAGCTGAAGACTACAGAGATCAAGCGTTTATAATTATACTCATAAATGAGCTAGAAAATTCATTTTCAACTATTATTTTAGGTAATGCTGAGTTAGAAAATGGTGGGTCTCCAATTCATGGCTCTCATCTACTATTCCAGGCAGATAATAGCTACACAGTGTCTTTATTTCCTTTGGGAGGACGTTGCATCATTTCAGTGCTTAATGTCCACTGTGCTGGCGCTGTCTGAAAGCAGAACATTTGTTGTGGGGTTCTCCCTTAAAAGTAGGATACTCTGTGATCAGCTTGCTTTGGGGGTCGTCCTGACAATAGGGATTATCCAAAGAGAAAACCTATATAACAACTTTGTGACATCCACCGAACATGTACAATGGATGTGCGCTGCGGTTATATGGTGCAGGCTCAGGAGTCTGCTATGTATGGGGCAGGTGCCCGGAGTATTAAACACCAAACACATGTTGACAACAGGCAGGATCTGTTTAATGGCTCCCTGGAATGCAAACATACGATGCAGAGCAGCTGTAATGCTTCCATGTGCCCTAGAAATTTGGTAGCACTAAAGAATGAAGATAATATATATGGGTATTTGTACCACACAGTTAATGTAAAAACAAGGAACCCCAGTCTGATTCTAGTTTTATGTTATATAAAAGTGCTGTGTTACCAAAAACACTTATCACCTATGCACAGGTAGCACAACTCCCAGCCATCAAAAGCTAGCACCTTTCCACAGGATAGATGATGATTGTCTTTGGTGAAACATGTTTGAAAGCAGTTCTGCAGCATTAGGAGTGTGTTTCATAATATGAACTGTGCTCTTACAATAAAGTACAAAAAATTGTTACAATTATGATTGGTCACCTCACAGTTCTATGACCTGTATTACAGCATCTGGCCTGTCCCTTCTTATGACCATTTGTATGGTCCTTGATAACTTCCAATGGGACAGTATTCAGCCATGTCATAGAGCACCCTCGGTAAATTCATTGACAGCATTACAAAACAAGGCTCTTCTTAAAACCCAATGATGCCAGCAAACTAGAGAAAGTATCAGTCAGTAAAATAATTAGGTTTAACGTTTTGGAATTCATACCTGATTTGAAAGTCTTGTTGAAATTTTCGAGAACAAACCTTAAGAAATCATCAGCCAGGCTACCTGATCCCAAATGAAAATATGTTTCCAGATAGAGGCGCGGATCAAACTTTTCTGCATATTCCTTTGCATCTGTGAGCTCTGTCAGGGTGAGCTAGCTTATTAACAGTGAGGCACAAGCAATATGGACTGGTTGTGAACTGAGCTGATCTTGAATGTTTGTTCAGTTCAAAGTGCTGGGAAGGCGTTGCCTGTATCTGGCATGAAATTTTGTGGAATGCAGGCACATCCTCGCCACTCTTTTATGCAATAATTTAATTCAATATAAACTTTTATCTTCAGGGACTATTCATTCAGAGGGGAATGTATATACTGCAAGCTGATATATTATACTCCATGGATTCAATATAGTGCATGGCAGCAGTCTGGATATTTTCTCAGGATATACTGTAGAAGAAGTGCAGTAGCTTCTGTAGGCTATTAGTATATCAACATAGCTGCTGTAATAGAATATAAAATACCAGGACAGAAGTCTGTGAATACTCCTGCCACTGTCATTATATACAGTATATGAAAGATTGTAGCTTGAATTTAAAGGGGTTTTGCCACAATCTCATCTCATACATCCTGCCTCCAGCTCTTCAGCTCTGTGTGGTCAGAAGGGGGCATGTGTGATTTGTTTGAATTTTATATCATGTGACCCAGCAGGATGGTATCACCAGGCCTTTCCTCTCTCTAGTCAAAGAAAGGTCTGTTTATGTAAAGCATTGTGAGTAGCTGAGAGGTAAAGTTTTTGCCTCCACACACAAGGGTCCTAGGTTCAAATTCCTGCAGGAACCAAACCTGTGGATTTTATTTGTCTTTATCAATGCGCAGACCTGATTGAGGTTTCTTTTTTTTATTTATTTATTTAAACAGTTTGACTAATTACTAAGGAATACAGAGGACGGGAGTAGAGTGACAGCACCTGGGGGTTTGAACACTCAGTAGCTGCCTGAGAGATGATGTCTGAGCATGTGCGGCCAGGACTGAGGAGCTCTCAGCCCTGGTCGTATCGCCTGGAGATGAGCTGTAAACAATGGATCACTAAAGTAGCAGCTAAAACAAAAACAGTCCAGAATTTTTAATAATGGTGAATGGTGAAAATGTTTATTATTTAGTTTGCAAGCTTCCCACGTCAATTTTACTTCGTGGCAAAACCCCTTTAAGGTACATTTCTGTGGAGTTGCTGTTCATGTGCATCACTATTGCAAATAGATTTTTAATGAATTTGACCTTATTTCTGATTTCACCCCTGCCTTGATATTGTAAATATTCAAACACGCACAAAGGAAAAGAGCTAGGACTCTTTAGCACAACATGTTGGATGCAGAGTTCCTCAAGTCACATTCAACTCTGAGCCTTGCAATGTAGCTGGGAGTAAAGCCAACCAGAATTTCACCTGCAGTAGAATACTAGATGGCTAGATTAGAGGCTCTAGATCAGGCATCCTCAAACTGCGGCCCTCCAGCTGTTGGGAAACTACAACTCCTATCATGCATTTAAATAATCTATAACAGTGGGCATGATGGGAGTTGTAGTTTCCCAACAGATGGAGAGCCGCCGGTTGAGGATGCCTGTCCAGATGCATCTCAAAAGGTAACAATCCTCCTTAGGGAGAGGCACTATGTAGGTGTGTGGAGACTTGGTGAATACACCACAGTGAATTGGATGTGATTTGAGGAAAGCTACATCCAATGGCTGTATTGTCCAAGCTCTCTTCCTTTTAGCTTATTTTAATATATTTAAATTGCAGTGGGGTGACCATGGCATATAAGTCTCCACAAACCTACAGGATGACTCTTCCTAAGGAGGAACATTACCCCTTTTCAGCTCGTCTTTGTATATGTCGCAGGGAAATGATGAAAATAGGGATTTGATCAAATCATGGAAGATGTTAAAATAACAACTATGTAGGGTGATTTCCCTAAATAAAGTCAGTGATTTAATCAAATCCCTGAACTGTTTTTCTGAAAAGATGAATCATTGCCTTTAGAGATATGATCAAATCCCTAATTTTTATCATTTCCCTGCGACATATAGACTGCCTGGTATCTGTTGTTCTACTTCATTGTTCCAACTTTTAGCTATTTCCTATATCTCTGGTATATCCTCTGACCTGGTACATTCCGATTAATCTTCTTGTGATGACCCTCAAATCTGCACTTGATCTTGCCACTGCTACATCAGAGCTATTATTGCCAATCCATGACTATTCTAGGGACCACAATTTGGGAAACCATACCTCCATCTAGCCTTTATCTCTTTGCTACATGTGACAACAATGAGATCTTTTAGACTCAACATTTCAGCTTACAGGTTGCACAATCAGGTATCTAATGGTAACACATGTTTTTGAAGCTGCTTAACAACAGAGGTCATTATAAAAGAATCTGTCCATAACAATGGATTGTCATGTCATAGGCCCATGATAACATCCTTACCATGAAGCCAGATGTCAAACATAGTTTTCTGATTTGATACAGATTGATGAGACGATTAAGAAGATTTATGAAAGAATTTTGCTAGCAATTTCCTTAGGAAAATACCAAAGAAATGAACAGAAACCTAAAAGTAAAATAGGGGAAAGATTCCAAACAAGATCTCACAAATCCTGAAAGAAAACAATGAATTATCAACTAGATACATGGACATGTAAACTCCCAGCAAGGCATGGAGGAGTGGTCATAATTAGGATCATTTTACTAGATCGGATGTAGGGACTAGGAGTACAGACACAAATGTATTTAAAGGGGATGTATCGCTTCATCAGTTCGTCTGTTTTCTTGAAGTTTGATTCTCTCAGTTCCTGAAATCCAGGGGCTTTTCTTCTCCTCCCAGCTAGCTGTTTCTTAACCGAAGGAGGATGATATCATACCCCCCCCCTTCACTGTTTTTGCTCGCTCGGAGTCAGTGTTTCCCGCCTCTCTGAGTGCACCTGTCACTGTCCTATCCCTTTGAAGTATTTTTTTGTATTAGCTGTTTACATACCTGAGGCATTCAGTCTAGACAGCCTTCTATGAACTCAGAGCACGGATCTCTTCTTCTCTCACAACTGGAGGTTTGTTACAGTTGAATCCAGTCTTCTATGAACTCATCCGGAGCACAGATCCCTTTCCTTTCTAGGTTTACACAAGGCACCGAGGCACAATTCTGCTGTTTTCTGATTGTAGAAGCAGCTGCAGTGTCAATGAGGAGCTGCTAGCTGTATAGAGTGAAATTGTTGCCGACCCCTTACACGCAGGAGCATTAGGCACCGAGGCACAATTCTGCTGTTTTCTGATTGTAGAAGCAGCTGCAGTGTCAATGAGGAGCTGCTAGCTGTATAGAGTGAAATTGTTGCCGGCCCTTTATTCTGAGAGAAAGAGGCAGGAATGCATGTACCCGTGAATACAACCGGGGGGCCTGACAGAATGTAAATTAGTAGAGCCGTCAGCCAATGAAATGAAAGGAGGTGGGATCCAACCGTCACTGGGGAACAGTGTTTACACAAAACGAAGATAAGGGAGACAATGAAAACAACAGCTTTGCTAATGACAACCAATTGCAAAGTTGTTTGTTTTTACTGTCCCCTTATTCTGAAGAACATTTGATGAAATGATACAACCCCTTTAAGGCAATGTTATTTGCTTTGAGTGTGGAAATTTGTTCAACATTAGAAAAGGAAATTCTTTTACTCATTCACACATATGTTAGATACATTTGTAGATAAAGTTTTGCTGTGTAACTAATACAAAGCCTGCGTGGCTTCCTGTGTTTGGAAAATGTCGTATCAGATTTATCAATTATATATCTACCAATAGGATAAGGAAATCTGACTCTCTACCCAAACACCTTGTTAAGAAAACTCAAAATACTAGCCAATTTCATTTCATAATCACTGACCACCTTTCCACTGACAATATGTTACATTTCAGTAGATCACTGAATAAGGTTCTTAACTACCGGTACATTGTATGGTGCGTAGGAGGCAGCTTTGTGACACACCTCCACTATCAAAATCAAAATCCTTGCACATGAACACCTCTTAAACTTACAAATGGAAAATATGTTGTTATATGTACTTACTATTAACTTGGAAATGAATGTAGCAAGGGTGGCTGAGATGTATATTACCGCTGAAACTCTGCTGCAATGGCTTGCCATATAACCACTTAGATGCATAAGTCAAAAGCAAACAAGGCAAACAGAAGCAGGCATTATCTCTTACCCCATCTCCCCATTGCAATGAGATTGTGGGGTGCCCAGGGCCGCCGTACAGGGGGTACAGCCGGTACTCCTGTACGGGGCCCGGTGGAATAAGGGGGCCCGCTGCAAGCAGGCCCCCTTATTCCTCATGACAGAGTGGCGCCCGGTGGCCCAGCCGCCAAACCAGGCTCGGACACAGTGTGGGGCCCGAGCTGCTGTGGGGCCCGGAGGCAGTGCCGTCGCTCCCCGGGGCCCAGCCGCCGTATCCGGTCTCTGCACGCCCGGGCCCTGTGTCCCGAGCACGCAGAGCCTGCTCCCGGGAGGCGGGGACTAATCTCCCCACCTCCCGTTGTCAGAGGAGCACAGCACCAATAGCGCTGCGCTCCGCGGATCGCCCTGGCAGGTGTAAGGCGTTAGGTCTCAACCCTGCCAGGCGCCGGCCCCTACTGCTGACAGAGGCGTGCGGTGATGTCACATCACCGCGCCACCTATGCAGGGTGGCAGTAGAAGCCAGCGGGAAGCGTCCGGGAGCGGCAGGAGCGGGAGTCAGGTGAGTGGTTGTTTTGATGTTTTGTTTTTTTTTATATATATATATAAGGAAGCGGGCGCTGGCTACATTACTCTAAAGGGGGCCCTGGCTACATAACTATAAAAGGGGCCCTGGCTACCTAAACTCTAAAGGGGGCCCTGGCTAGCTAAACTCTAAAGGGGGCCCTGGCTACATTACTCTAAATGGGTTCCTGGCTACATTACTCTAAAGGGGGCCCTGGCTACCTAACTGTAAACGGGGCCCTGGCTACATTACTCTACAGGTGGCCCTGGCTATATTTCTCTAATGGGGGTCATGTCTACATTACTTTAATGGGGTCCTGGCTACATTACTCTAAAGGGGGCCCTGGCTAGCTAAACTCTACAGGGGGCCCTGGCTACCTAATTGTAAAGGGGGTCCTGGCTACCTAACTGTCAAGGGGGCCCTGGCTAGCTTACTTTAAAGGGGGCCCTGGCTACATTACTCTAAAGGGGGCCCTGGCTACCTAAACTCTACAGAGGACTCTGGCTACCTAAACTCTACAGGGGGCCCTGGCTACCTAACTCTACAGGGGGCCCTGGCTACCTAACTCTAAAGGGGGCCCTGGCTACCTAACTCTAAAGGGGGCCCTGGCTAGCTAACTCTAAAGGGGGCCCTGGCTACATTACGCTAAAGGGGGCCCTGACTACATAAATCTAAGGGGGGCCCTGGCTACCTAACTCTAAGGGGGGCCCTGGCTACATTACTCTACAGGGGGCCTTGGCTACCTAAACTCTACTGGGGCCCTGGCTACCTAAACTCTACAGGGTGCCCTGGCTAGCTAACTGTAAAGAGGGCCCTAGATAGCAAACTGTAAAGAGGGCCCTGGCTAGCTAACTCTAAAGGGGGCCCTGGCTACATTACTCTAAAGGGGGCCCTGGCTACATTACTCTAAAGGGGGCCCTGGCTACATTACTCTAAAGGGGGCCCTGGCTATCTAAACTCTACAGGGGACCCTGGCTACCTAAACTCTACAGGGGGCCCTGGCTACCTAACTCTAAAAGGGGCCCTGGCTACATTACGCTAAAGGGGGCCCTGGCTAGCTAAGTCTAAAGGGGGCCCTGGCTACATTACTCTACAGGGGGCCTTGGCTACCTAAACTCTACACGGGGGCCCCTGACTCTACCTAAACTCTACAGGGGGCCCTGGCTACCTAAACTCTACAGGGGCCCTGCCTAGCTAACTCTAAAGGGGGCCCTGGCTACCTAACTTTAAAGTGGGCCCTGGCTAGCTAACTCTAAAGGGGGCCCTGGCTTAGGTAACTCTAAAGGGGGCCCTGGCTCACTAACTCTAAAGGGGGCCCTGACTACCTAACTATAAAGGGGGCCCTGGCTACTAAACCTAAAGGGGCCTGGCCACTTACTCTAAAGGGGACCCTGGCACTTACAAATCTAAAGGGGGCCCTGGCTACTTACTAAACTAAAGGGGCCCTGGCTACCTACTAACTCTAAAGGGGGCCTGACCTACATAACTAAGGGGCCCTGGACTGCCTACCATAACGCTAAAGGGGCCCTGGCTGCCTACGCTAAACTCTACCTAACTACGGGGGCCCTGGCTAGCTAAACTATAAAGGGGGCCCTGGCTACCTAAACTCTACAGGGGCCCTGGCTACCTAACACTAAAGGGGCCCTGGCTACCTACAAACTAAAGGAGGGCCCCGGCTACCTAACAATCTAAAGGAGGCCACTGACTCTACAAACATAAAGGGAGCCCTGACTAGCCTAACACTAAAGGGGGCCTCATGACTCTACCAAACGTAAAGGGGCCTGACTCTACCTAAACATAACGGGGGCCTTGCCACCTACAAACAAAAGGGGCCTGCCATCCTACAAACTAAAGGGGCCCTGGCTACATTTAACTCTAAGGGGGCTACCTCGGTACATTATTGAAGGGGGGCCCATAGGCTTACCTTAAACTCTACAGGGATACCTGGCTACCTAACTCTCTTGTAGGAACTAGGCTACCTAACGTAAGGGCCGCCCTGGCTACCTAACTCTAAAGGGCCTGGCTACAACTGTAAAGAGGGGCCTGGCTAGTAGACTCTAAAGTGTGGGCTGGCTACATTACTCTACAGGGTGGCCTTGGCTACTAATCATCAGCGGGCCCTGGACGAGCTAACTCTAAAGGGGAGCCCTGGCTACATTACTTACAGGGGCCTTTGGCTACCTAAATTACATGGGCACCTGGTAGTAACTGTAAGAGGGCCCTAGCTAGCAAACTGTAAAGAGGGCTGGCTAGTCTAACCTAAAGGGGGCCCTGCTCATGTTCTCTAAAGGGGGCCTGGTTACATTACTTAAGGGGGCCCTGGCTACATTACTCTAAAGGGGGCCCTGGCTAATACCTACGGGGGCCCTAGTGCTATCTAACTTAAGGGGAGCCTGGCTACCTAAACTTAACAGGGGCCCTGGATCTATACCTAGACTCTAAAGGGCCAATGGTGACATTACTAAAGGGGGGCCTGGCTAGCTAACTCAAAGGGTGGCCTGGCACATTAGTTCTACGGGGGCCTTGGGCTCCAATCTTACAGGGCTCATGGGCTACCTAAATCTAAGGGGGCCCTGGCTTACCTAAAGCCACAGGGGGCCCTGGCTAGCTATCTCTAAGAGGGCCCTGGTACTAAACTGTAAAGAGGCCCTGGCATAATACTAACTAAATACATAAAGGGCCTTGGCTACATTACTCTAAAGGAGGCCCATGGTACATTATCTAAAAGCGAGCCCTGGCTACTAACTATAAAGGGGCCCTGGCTAGCTAAAAATCAAAGGAAACCAGACACATAAGGTAAATCTCAATGAAGGACCATAGATTATAGATTACTCTAACGGGAAACCGGCTACAAATCTAGACTGCTAACAAACTAAGGGGTCCCTGGCAACATACTTAAAGCTACTTAAAGGGGCATGCAAAGCTACTCAATAAAGGAGGGCCTGACTAACTAACTCTACAGGGAACCATGAACTTACCTAACGCTATATGTAGCCTCGGCTGCCTAACGCTAAAAACTTACCTAACTCTACAGGGCCCTGGTACCTAAACTCTAAAGGGAGGGCCTGACTACCTAACTCTAAGGGGCCCTGGTTCCTAACTCACTACAGGGCCTGGCTACCATACCAATCTAAAGGAGGGCCCGCTTACCAAACCTCTCCAAAAAGGGAGGCCCTAGACTCTACCTAAACATAAAGGGGCCAGACTAACCTAAATCTAAAGGGGGCCTGATTTCTAAAATAAAGGGGGCCCTGAATCTCTACCCAAACATATAAAGGGGGCCTTGGCCACCTACAAACTAAAGGGGGCCCTGGCCACCTACAAACTAAAGGGGGCCCTGGCCACCTACAAACTAAAGGGGGCCCTGGCTATCTACAAACTAAAGGGGACCCTGGCTACCTACAAACTACTGGGGTCTCTGGTTACCTACAACCTAAAGGGGGCCCTGCCTGCCAAAAAACTAAAGGGGGCCCCCGCTGCCTACAAACTAATGGGGTGCCCTGACTGCCTAAAAACTAAAGGGGTCCCTGACTGCCTACAAACTAAAGGGGGCCCCCGCTGCCTTCAAACGACAGGGGTTCCTGGCTGCCTCCTATCTAAAGGGGGCCCTGGCTACCTACAAACTAAAGGGGGTTCTGACTGCCTACAAACTAAAGGGGGCCCTGACTGCCTACAAACTAAAGGGGACTCATGGCTAGGTACCCACCAACCTACCTGGGGCTGGCCTACCAACTTATCCGGCGGGTGTCTACCTACCTAAATAGGGCCTATCTAATAACCTGGGGCCTTGCACATTTTACAGCCTATCTAGGGTCTTGTCTACCTATCTGGTAATGTAATTGTGAGGGGAGCAGCCCATAGTTTTAGCATTATCTCCAGGGGGTTAGTTCTCGCCCCACCCTCCAACCTTTTAGGATACTAGACCTCTAAGTTATGGCTTGTACCCGCTCTCTCACCCCTGGGTAGTTTGTACAGAGGTGGGAATAGGTAAAGAAATGCTGGAAAATTGAGGATTCTAAGATATTTGTGTGTAATTTCTGCAGGGATGAGTTGTGGCCGGGACAAGTCATCATGACGGTGTGGAACGGATGGAGAAGAGAAGGGAAAAAGAACGACTCAAGAGAAGAGAACCTGATTTCAGGGGTTATTTTACTTCTATACTGGATCACTGCTGTATTCCCTGTAATGTGATGTGACCCGAACTGGTGTCGGACCACTATGTGGTCTCTATATGGTGGTGTTGTAGGTTATACCTGAGCTGGTGTTGGCCCTTTATGTGGTCTCTAAATGGTGGTGTTGTAGGTTATACCTGAGCTGGTGTCTGACCACTATGTGGTCTCTATATGGCGGTGTTGTAGGTTATACCTGAGCTGGTGTCTGACCACTATGTGGTCTCTATATGGTGGTGTTGTAGGTTATAACTGAGCTGGTGTCTGACCTCTATGTGGTCTCTATATGGCGGTGTTGTAGGTTATACCTGAGCTGGTGTATTATGTGGTAAAATGGGTGCATTTATATCCTAGAGGCCGTTTTTTTTTTTGTTGCTGGGGGCGGGGCGATCGGGTTGCTGGGGGCAGGGCGATTAGGTTGCTGGGGGTGGGGTTTACAGTGGGGGTCCAGGTGCTTCAGCTGTATGGGGCCCTGAAATTTCTGTTGGCGGCCCTGGGGGTGCCTATGGATTGTAATAGCAGCCGAGGGCCTGATAACTGCTCCCAGGTCTGCCATCTTAGTAGAGGCTTTTATAAGATTCTTGTAAGTGTTGCACTGACAGGCATAATACTGTAACATAATAGTAACATAATAGTATTAGGGTACATTATATCAATAATCAAGCAATTTTGTGGGAATAAAAATCTGTAAGTTATAAAATATAAAACAGAAAAACCCCTGTTCCAAATAAAAAGTGGTTAACTATGTCAAGAAATCTAAAAAAAGAGTACACATAATTGGTATAATTTGCTTCATATTGAATGGACCTATAAAATTATTAAGTTATTTAGCCCACACAGTGAAAAAAAGCCATAAAGTAATCAAAAAGTTGCATGTACTCCAGAACTGAACAAACTGAAAAGGTCAACGTGCAACAAATAAGCCTTCACACAGCTACGTTAAGGGAAAAATACAAAAGGCTCTCAGAATATGAGGACACAGAGGCAGATAAATGATTTTTTATTTAGCAAAAGTAGGAAAACAGAACAAAACTACATGTATTTTGTATCTCGTAAACATCCTGACCCTCAGAATAAAATTAACCTGTCACTTAAGCCACTTGATGAACACTGTAAAGATGAAGCCTGAAATCCTGCACAAATGCTGTTTTTTTCCAATAACAATGGCACGATACAGGCCTAAACAATGACAATCTGAAGTGTAGGAAAGGCAAACCCCCTTGACCAAAAACTACAAAATTCCAAAAAAGGGACAGGATCCTAAAACATAACTTTTAATGATCAATTACAGTAAAAGTAAATTTAAAAACAGTATAGCTAAAATAGCACAACTCTCAATCGTAATACAGAAGAGAGGTATCAGAAGAGGTGTAAGGGACTGAGATAATGACCCTCACCTAAAAATAAACAGGGAGATCACCCTGATAAGGGCGTCCCTGCCAAAAACTTCCTCCTGTTCACACAAAACCCTAATAATCCCTCCCGTCCCGTCCCATCATGTTTCGATCAGCCCCAATAGAGTAAAAACCTTACTATTCACCTCAGGGGATGGCTGAAGCTAATTGTATCTCCACAAGCAACTTCCTGAGAGAGGCATCTACAATCAGAAACTGCTTCCTAGCAAAGGATTATTCTGATCATGTTCTTTGGAAGGCATTCCAACATGCTATGTTCAAGGATCAGATGCAGCTTATAGTACCTAGAAGCACTAATGATGAGACAAATGAAGTGCTAACACGTATCATCGGCACTTTTGACAATGCGACACCTCAGGTCAGGCAGACCCTGAGACGTCACAGGCACATTCTTAGGATGGATCCTGATCTGCGGATTTTGTTCATGGAAGTACCATCCGTCTCCTTTCGACGGGGTTGTAACTTACCTGACCAACTGATAAATGACCTTTTTGTGGGACCTATAAAGGAAACATCGCTACAAAGACCAAAGAGCTCATACAAATGTGGTGATTGCATGCTTTGCTGTTTCATGGAGAAAAGCTAAATTTTCACTGGTGCTGATGATAGTAGGGTGTTTACCATGTGTCACTTTATTAATTGTAAATCAATACAAGTCATTTACTTGTTGACTTGCATTTGTGGCATGAGATATATTGGAAAGACTACACGACAACTTCGTCGTTGGATAGGCGAACATCTTGGTGATGTGCACCACCAACGAGATACGCCAATATCACGCCACCTACAATTACAGCATGGTGGTAACCCCCACTGCCTAAAATGGAGAGGCATCGATCATCTGACCCTGTCACTGAGGAGACCAACTTCTACTCCAAATGGAGTGTTTTTGGATCTTCACTCTACATACTAAATTACCTCAAGATCTAAACGAACAGTTGGATTTCAGCTGTTTCATTTGAAATCCATTCCTTCTGTTATATTTTTGGCTATATGTGTTAATAGGCCATCTGATAGGTAAGCCCGGTTACAGTGTTCATCTATGAGAAATTCGGTGGGAGTATCATTCTTAAGATAATGCCGCAACAAACAATCGCCATTTCTCATTTAAATGATCACTTCTTCTTTAATATACGATAATTCAGCATAAACAATGCAACATATCAAGTGCTTTTTAGCAATAGTTTAACAATGGTATCAAAGATAACGACCTGTAATCCACGATCAGTCAAAGTCTCCAGCTCTGTAGCATAGATGCCAACTTCTCACATGTACTCGTGGGCGCTGGATTCAACATGGCTGCTCGGCCTCCAGCTGACTGTTACGTCTCTTGCCTGTGACGAGACGTTTTGGGGGAAGGCACGCCCCCTTTCTCAAGCATAAGGCAGATCCCAAGTGGACGCTATTTATACTACTCGCTAACAACCCTCCTCTACGTTTAAATATATGCAAAACATTAGACATGTAATAAAATACAAACAACAATATCAAAATACATCATAAAACCGCAAGTAATGCGTATATCAAAATATTTACTAAACCTTCATTTGTATATATGAGATATCAGAGAAAATAAATAAATGAAAACCCTGTCTACTTTAAATGAAAAAAATTCAAAAAATAAAAATAAAAATCCAACTTTTTATATTTTCTTTTCTCAAGTCCACAAATGACAATCTTGGGCAAGTGAGACTTCAGTCATAGCTGAATCATTCATAAGAAAACACTCCAATGGCAATCCTCATTGAGCCCCTTCGGGGATAATGTGTCTAACCTATGTATCCAAAAGACCTCTCGCTGCAATAACTGCACCGTAACTTGTTCTTGGTCATTACCTACAATTTCCTCCAATATACACCATCTTAAGTCAGATACTTGGTGTCTACTTTCATAGAAATGTCTAGCCACTGTAGATGCCATAAATTTGGATATCTTCTCACTATCTCCCCTATTCTCCTTTTAGGCAGCATATTGGTCAGCTTTAGATCCATATAACCGGATCTGGGACTTATGCTCATTAAGCCTTATCCTCATCATTCTTGATGTCTGACCAACATAGCATTTGCCACATGGGCATTTCAAACAGTAGACAACATTTTTTGTAGTACAGGTAAAGAAGCCCCGAATAGGTATTTGAAATCCAAGTGTAGGATGAGCAATGTTAGAACCTCTAATTATAGCATTACAATTCTGGCACGACAAACAGGGGAAAGTGCCTCTCTTTTGTGTGTCCAGAAATGTTTGACGAGATTTTTTCTTTTTATGTATATCAAAATGTACAATATAATTGTCTATGGTCTTTCCCTTTTGATAAATAAATTTAGGATAGTCACGAAATAAACTGCCATATTTAGGGCCACTCTGTATGATTTACCAATATTTACGTATAGTTTTAGAAATTAATTTAGAGTGACAATCATAGACCATAAAATAACCAAGTCTCTGGTCATCCATTTTAATTCTTTTTTTACGGACTTCCTGTCTCGTAAGTTGGCCTATTTCTTGGCCAATCTTAAGTACCTTCTCCCTACTATAACCCTCGGTGGGAGGCCAGACACCATCAGATAAGGTACCTGCTGCTTACACTGTATCTCACCATAATATACTGTACTGGTTCCCACTGTTTTTGGTGTCACACACAGGTTAGGATTATATTACACACACGTGTTTCTCTGAGGTGTCAGAGGTTGTAGGCCATACTGTGTCTGTTGTTTTGTATTCCCATTTGTGTATGTTTGACCCTTTGGTCTATATTTGTCCCTATTTGTCCCCTGAGGTGATCAGTGACTTTTTTACTCTATTGGAGCTGATCAAAACATGTTGGGACAGGACCAGAGGGATTGTTAGGGTTTTGTGTGAACAGGGTGAGGTTCTGGGCAGGGACGCCCTAATCAGGGTAATCACCCTGTTTATTCTTAGGTGAGGGTCTATGTAGCTTTTTGGTTAGGGCCTCATAGGGTCATTATATCAGTCCCTTACACCTTTTCTGACACCTGTATTATGATTGAGAGATGTGCTATTCTAGCACAACACTGTTTAGAAATTTAATATTACTGTAATTGATCATTAAAAGTTATGTTTTAGGATCTTTTCCCTTTTTTGGTATTTTGCAATCACATAAAAACAAACCTTCATGCAGCTACATTGAGTCAAAAATAAAACATTATGGTTCTTGGGATCCAGGTATGAAAAAACTAAAAGCCAAAACAGGCTGCACCCTTAAAGGGGTTTTCTCACCATGCTGTTTTACATAGCCACAGCCTACTTCAGACTCACACTGCCTGGTCAGGCTTTGGGTGGATCTACAGCAGTGATTGGCATCTAAGCTGTGCCATTCCTAGCTATTACAGTGACATGAGTGCAGGAGGTTTATAATCTGCAGTGCACAAGGCTATAGGGTTAAAACTTGTCATTAACTTAAAGGGAACGTGTCATCAAAAATGACTTATTGTTTAACTCACATTTTTAAGTTAAACACATTTTTTAGGAATTTTTGGTTGTTTTTTTTTTAATTTTCCATATCACTTTCATTATTTTTTTAATAATTCTTAAGTCCTGCAGTTTTCACTGTGGCCACCAAGCCTAATAATCATCTGACACTTCCTGCTCTGTTTAGAGAGCTTTTCAGCAGTGTGCTCATTATCAGCACAAAGAGGGTCAAACAGAAAGGAGACACCAATGTGTACAGATAACACAGAATCCACTAGTCACAAGAGGAGATGTCACAGCTCCCCCTCTCCCCTCCCTTCACAGTGAAAACTCTCCTATACAAGTCTATGGGACAGAATCTGTCTTAAGAATCCTGTGTGCAAGAAGCTGCTGTAAAGTATTTCTCTAACCGCTGTTAAAGCAGTGCAAGCAAGAATGTCTTCCCCACAATCATATATAGATGGCCGAATTGAGAAATCTACAATCAGGAAATAAAAACGACTGAGAAGAAAAGAATATGGATCAGGGGCTTGATTTAATAAGTAAAAAAAAAAAAAATTGGCGACAGATTCCCGTTAAATAAGCTACTGTGTTAGAGATAAGCCTCAGCAGGGAGTGACTTACCATATTCAGACAACAGCTCGGAGCAATCCGTTAAGAGAAAGGGCAGGGAGCGGTGATCAGTAAGTAAAAGAAACTTGTGTACACTAGCAGTAGATAAGGGGGCACATTTATGAAGTCTGTCTAAGCATAAGACTGTCCTTGTTGCACATAGCAACCAACCATACCACAGCTTTTATTTTTCCAGAGCAGTGAAATGAAAGCTGAGATCTGATTAGCTGCAATGGACAACAAAGACAGTCTTACGCTTAGACGGTTTTCATAAATGTGGTCCATTATCTTCTTTATCTCCTAAACAAAGCAAAATCAAATCAGCAATGTATTTGGTAATAGTATTCATTTATCTTTCCCTACATGTTAAAAGCCAGTCATTGTGGTGAGAAAACCCCTTTAAGGGATTAAAAGAAGCTTGGTACTACATATGGGATATGTGGATTTTCTTCTTAGGAAGCTAGGTTATGTGGACCTTTGATGTCATGAATAGCATGCACTATATATCTATATATGTTATCATTATGGTTAGTATGATTACAAAGATTTTTTTACCTAAAGCCTAACAAATATCTAACATGGAGGGAGAGGCATGGACCGCACATCCTCACTATATGTTGATCTACTGCTTCTCAGCAAAATTTTAAAAAATGAACAGGAGGTTAATATTATACTTTTTGATCAAACGGTATAAGCCCACTTGCTACTTCACGGCAACCTCTTTAAAGTGGGTCCCTGCACTAATAGGGGCAGCACTGCATTGGCTGCCACCGCCTCAGCAAAAGCCACATAGATGAGGGGCACAGCCCAGTGGCCCAACAGCACCACTGCTGCCAGACCTATCCCCCTGGCTCTGGGCTGCACCACCTCATAAGCACAGCATCACAGCAGCAATGGTCGCCATACAGCACCACCACCAAAAAAGCAAAGGTTGACACAGCTTACCTCTCCTGGGCTCCCTTGCAAGTGGCAAGTGGACTTATACTCTTTGATCAAAAAGTATACTAAGAGCCTCCTGTTCATTTTTTAAAATTTTGCTGAGAAGCATTAGATCAACATATAGTGTGGGGATGTGCGGTCCATGCCTCTCCCTCCATGTTTGAATATATAAGTCTCTCTTTTCACACTCCTCCCCATTTGCCCAGGTGTTTTTAATTAACAGTAGTCTGTATAAGGGTTAATGCCCTTTTCCTTTCAGTCTGCTTGCAGAAGCCCAGGAGAGGTAAGCTGTGACAAACTTTCCTTTTCTGGTGGTGGTGCTGTGTGGTGGCCATTGCTGCTGTGATGCTGTGCTTGAGTGGTGGTGCAGCCCAGAGCCAGGGGGCTGGGTGTGGCAGCATTGGGGCTGTTGGGCCACTGGGCTGTGCCCCTCATTTGTGCGACTTTTTTCTTTTCGGGGGTGGGGGCCCAATGCAGGTTTCCCCCCGTTAGTGTGGGGACGCATTTTTTAAAAGGCCCCCTTTGGAAGTGGAAAAGGGGGCCCTTTTTCTGTTTGTTTAAAAAGTATACTAAGAATACCTCCTATTAATTTTTTTAAATTTTGCTGAGAAGCAGTAGATCAACTATGGGTTGGAGGATGTCCCGGTTTCCATGCCTCCGCCCCCATGTTCTAAAAAATTTAATAAAAACCTTGGGGGGTTTGTTTTGAGCGATTACGTTGGTTTATGACAAAGGGGGGATAGTCGTTTAGTCGGCCACCTTTCGATAAGGTTTTTCGATAGTGAGAATTTCGATTATGAGCGTTTACCTTTAAAAGCTTATGGAGGGGAACAGCCCCTTATTTTACCCCCAAAAAGGGTGGAGAAGGGGAAATTTTAACAGCCAAAAACAGTCAAAAGGGGATACATGCACTTCTTAGGAAAAACCCAAACTTAGGCTATAAAACCTCGAAAAAAAGTCACAGACCATTCACTACCCCTGTCTTGTACCCTGCATGCCCCTTAAACCTGCATAACCCACAAAAAAAAAAAGTGCCGAAGGCAGTTTTTGATTTGAACCATAATCTTACTTGAAGGGACTTTGGGAATATCCCTGTACTGGAAGCGGCATGCCCCTTAAACCTGTCTGCCCCACAAAATTAAAAAGTCCCGGAAAAAAAGGAAATTTTTTTCAACCACCTTTTTTGTTGAAGGGACTTTGATTTCCCGTCCTGGGCCACACCCAATGACCCCCAAACCTGATGCCCCCAAGTTTAAAAAGTCCCGGGAAAAAAAAAGGGGGTCTTTAAACCCTTTTTAGTTAAAAGGACTTGACTATCCCTGTCGGGGGGCACAGCATGAGCCCAAAACCTCCCTTTCCCCCCCAAAAATTTAAAAAAGTCCCGGGAAAAAAAAAATGGGGTCTTTCAACCCCATTTTAGTTTCCTGGCCTTGGGGACTATACCTGTCGGGGCCACAGCAGGGCCCCAATTTTTGTTAACCCCAGTTTAAAAAAAGTGCGGGAAAAAAGGAGTTTTTCCCAAACACCATTTTTTTTGAAGGGGACTTTGACTATACCTGCCCTTTGTGCCACAGCATGACCCGGGGCCCCGGGGTTACGGGGGTCCCGGGTGAAAGCCCAGGCTGGCTTTCCGTATCTTTTTTAACAGCGGGTTTTTAAAATCCCCTGTTGACGCAGCAACGAAAACTGTGGGTGCTGAAGAAGAGTGCGGAAAGCGGAAGTGTGAAAAACCCCACCCCTTCCTCTTTACCAGTCAATCCCTTTTGGGTAGGCTTTGCCCTTCTTTTAAGTGTGGGGCCAATTGAGTTTCATTGGAAATCTGGGGGTTTTAACCTCCTGTTAAAAGGTGCCCTTTATTTGGCTTTTCTTTTTTCATTTTAATAAACCCATGTTGGAAGAAAGGGGTTCTATACTTTGTTTTTTTTTTTTTTTGTGCTCCAAAACTCCATGTCCCTGAAAAACCCCTACACCCGGGTTTAAAATTTTTCCCTGTTCCTCCCTTGTACAATTTAGGGGGAATTTTTTTTTAAAAAGCTTTTTTGTCATGCAAGGTTTTTTAGTATTTTAAATTTCTAGAAAACACATTAAAAAATTTAAGATGGAATCCCCCCATTTTTTTTTGTTTCTTTTTTTTAAATTGTTTTTTTTAAAGGGGTTTGTCTCCCAAAACAGGGGGGTTGATAGCTATGTTAAAGATCTTGCAAAAAAAAGTACTTTGCAATTTGTGTCATTAAAAAAGTGTCCCACCTATTTCCCTTTTTTCTGACAGCACCATCCCCCCTTGAGCCACTCTTGGGGCCCTTGTGAAGAAAAAATGTTGTTAGAAACAACATTTTTTTGAATTTGGGGCCTGTTTTGTATAGCTGATGTCCAGCAAAAAAAGCCCCAAAAATTAAAAAATGACCATGAGCCACTTTTGACAATTTTTGAAGAACAAATTTCCCATTAGAAACAAAAATTTTTTAGAATAGGCGTATTTTGCTGCATTTCAAAGCAAACATGACCCAAAAAAATTTTCAAAAATTAAAATTTTCCCCGCCCCTGTTAAAAATTTTTTGAAGGGGGAAATGCCATTAGAAGCCCTTTTTTGTTTCCCAAAAGGGCATGATTATTGCTGTATTCCCCAGCCCAAAATGCCCCAAAAAATTATAAATATGATTCTCAGCCACTTTTTAAAAAATTTTGAGGGAAATGACCCCAAAACCCTTGACAATGTAAAAAATTCTAAAGATGAAATGAGTAAATTTGGGAAAATGGTTTTTTCAAAGAAAACCCTTTGGGTTTTTTTGTTCCCCCACAGCAAAATGAACTGTTGGGAATGAGAATAAAAAATTCAGTTAAAAAATGAATTTATTTTAAAAAATTTAAATTTTTCAAAAAGGTCCCTTTTGTTTTGGGGAGGAATGTGAAATTGACCGCAAAAAAAAAAACCCGGGGACCTCGGCAATTGGGGGGCCCAAAAAACAAACAGAGATCCATGCCCCGATTCTTCTTGAAAGAAAGTTTAAAGTTTCCCTGTTATCTGTGGAAAGCCGGATGGTTTGTCTGTTTAAAGGGCTCCTGGCCCGGCTGTGGTTTAAGGTGTCAAAATATGAAAAGTGGTGCTGGGGAGGCAAACCTCTATGGCGTGGTGAGCCGCTCGGGCCTTGTCCCTTTTGGATACCCCAAAAAAGTCTATTGGGTCCGGAAACACATACAAAAACATCGGTGTTGAGGGTGGATAGTGGGCACCAAAGATCTTAAGTGGTCTTGGGTGTTTTATCTGTGGCCTGCATTGATGCGTTGGTGAGGTGGTAAAATTAAAAAATTTTCCAGAGGTCAAACCCCTTTTGGCTTCTGCCCCCTTGCCCGCTGGTGCCCCTGCTGCCTTTCTTTCCGGGTACTTGGAAATCTTCTGCTGTCACGTTTGCTGGGTTTTTTCCACCCTGACATTTTAAGAACGTGAAGCAGACGCAACAGATGTCTCCCGTTGTCAATCAGCAAGGTTTCCATTTCCTGCATTTTACTTTCTATTTGGGGGGTGGGAAAGGGAAAGTGCTGAGTTTTGTTTTTTTACCGGGGGGTCCCCCCAGGGTGGCCCCCCCCAAATAAATTTTTGTTCAATTTTTTATGGCCTTTAAAGTGGGATCATGTTGGAGGAAAAAGGAGCATCCCAAACATTGTGAGAGATGGAGCCCCTTTAGTTCCCAAGCCTCTGGGTTTTGGGGGGACTTGGGAAAATCATCTTCCTCATTTTGCCTTTAAATTTTACGCCAACCTCCCTTTTCCCAAAGGGAGGGACGTGGTGTAGGAATACCCCCTCCCCATCCCCCCTCCCCTTCCTCCCGGGACGCTTCAACACAGCCCCGGGCTTGGGTCGTTTATGGACCCTGAGAGCTGAGGTGCCCCCCTTGCACTAGCTCTGGACCCTGAACCACGCCCAAAGAAGACCCATTTAAAATTTGGAAAACTTTTCGGGGATTTGCGGAAGAAGGCTCCGTGTCTTTCTTTTGGGGGTCGTCTCCTCCCCCCGTTCCCGGCGGGAACCCGATGTTTCAGAGTGTCCAACGGGTCGGGTTTCCAAAAACTAAGAAACACCACAATGCTCATGCTGAAAGGGCATCGTTTCCCCACCCGGAAAATTTTGGTGGCTTCTTAAAACTGGAAAGGTGGTGCAGAGATCTTTACCTGCCCCACTCTAGTGGTCACACCCCGAGGCCCGCACGGCTTGTCAGGCATGTGTACTTTTTTATGGTAATTTGCTTGCGCTGCCCCCAAATCGTGGAGCATGTGGAGGGTGGAATTTCCAGTGTGTTGCCACGTCAACAATGAGACGGTTGACGGGGGAGGCGAGCTGACGCTAAAACGCAGCCGGGCGAAACAAATAGGGTTTGCAAAGGGGAAGTGCGAATCAGGCCTCGACCCTTTCTTCAGCGGGCAGCCCAGCCCCGGGTTTAGCTCTTTAGAAATTTCGGACGAAAAAGTTCATGACTGGCCGGGCAAGGGTGTGTCCAGCCTACCGATTTAAGGGCGGCCCAGCAGATTTCGCCCGTTATCGCCACCCCTTGCTGGCAAAGGTTTCTTGTCCCCCACCAGGGGCTCGGTCTGGGGGTTGCGGGACCCGCCCACAGCTTTGCCTTTTGTGGGGACGGCTCCAAGGAAATTAATTTCAACACGGCTGGTGTCTCTGGGCCGGATGCCACCGGGACCTTGGGGGAAAGAGCCTGCCCACCCCTGCGGTTTTGAAGAGCGTTTTGCACCGAGCCTGGAGCACGTCACCCCCAGAGACTCCACCCAGCTCCCCCGTGGCTGTCACAGGTTAGGGGGCCTTGGCGTGCTTACTAGTCCTGTGGGGTGGTGAGATGGATTTTTCCGGCACGATGCAGACAACGCGCTTGAAATTTTAGTGACCGTGGCGGCCAGGGGCGGGGACGGCCCTTTTCTGGAAAAGAAAATGCCCTCGGATCTGGTATTGGGGGGAAAGGCGAGGGCCATGAGGTGGCGGAAAACCCATCTGTGTCCCCCAGAGGGAAAAAGGAAAATTTTTAAAGGCAAACCCTGGCAATGCCGCATTCGGTTTTTGGGCTTTGGGGGGTTTTGGGTTTTTAAAGGTTTCTTTGCCCAAAAAGGGAAGACAGAAGGCTGGCTGTTTTGACTGGCCGCTGTACGGCGTGCAGGTCGTCAAATGGCGGAAGGAGAAGGGGTTGGATGGGTCTCTGGGGGTGCTGGTGGGACTCGGGGAAGGTGGAGGCTGAAGAGGGGCGTCCTGATCATGATCTGGAGACTTGGGGAAATAGGAACGTTGGTGGGGGCGGAGGAGGAGGCGGAGACGAGGGTGTGACGTGGTTGGGGGCCCCCGGCGTCGGGGTTGGCCTTTTTTTTGGGCCAAATGTTCCCCCATTTCAAATCAAGCATTCGCTGCTGTGATAGACTGTTGGTGGGGGTTTAAAAACTTAAGGTTTTTCCTTTTTTACTTTGCGTTTTCGGCAAAGGCGGCTTTTACATCGCTGGGGGAAAACGAGGCTTGCTCAAAGAAGGGCCCCGGTAGAGGTCCTGGACCTTTTTGCGGCGATAAGCGAGAGCGGGGTTTTCGCTGCCGTGGCTGGCGGAATCATATCAGCGGTTCTGCGACCGCCCTCTCCCTTTTTTTTGGCGGGACCGTATTGACATACCCCATGTCTTCCTCCTTGTCACTGTGAAGCGCTCGCAAGCAAATTCTGCGGAAAAGCCAGGGGTTTCCCCAAAGTCGTCTCATATCATCATCAAAGGTGACTTGGTGTCCTGATTTCTGCATCCCGAAGCTGCGGGGTAAAGCAAGGGGATGCAAGGGGTTGCCGACCCCCCGGGTTTTTTCGATTTCGGCTTCCTTCACCCCCTCTGTGCTTTAGAACTGGGCGTAGAGGACTAAATTCCCCTTTATTTTTAACATGCCTTCGACCCCAAAAACCCCATTTTGTCATCAAAAAGGTCTTCAGACAATGGATTTCACGTGGTGAGTACACGGTTGATTTGGGCTGCTTATGTTGGACGATGTGGGCTGTGACGACATTTGTGGTGATGGGAGGAAAGGGGTAAGCGTGGGTGCAGGTTGCATTAACCACTGAAGGGGATTGGCGCGTGTTGTTACTTAGATTCAAGGGCCCTGACCCGCGATGAAGGCTGCGGGCCTGCAATGACGATCGTGGAAGCGGTTTTTGGGGCCCCCGCTGGAAAGGGGCCCTTCTCTCGTACTCTACTCCTGGTACCCCCCTCTTTTCCGCTTACCACCGCATTTGTCCATTTAGAAATATAAAAAATTTGAGAAGTATCGAATAGTTTTGGAAAGTCTCTTTTAAAAGATGGCAAAATTTAGCTATTTCCAAATCCTTAATCAAAAACAAAAATTTCTGGATTCAAAATTTAACTGAAGGTTTTTAACAAAACTGGATGGGGAAAAATGCAAAAAAAACGTATCTGTTATGTTTTCGTATATACAAGTATTTTTTCACCTTTCAATTACTGTGGGGACTATAGAATTGTGTTTTTAAAATTTACGTGGATGCTGCGTCAATGAACAAAGTGGGTGCGAAAAGTCAAAAAAAACCTATATGTTATGTTTTCATATTTAAAAACGGTATTTTTTGCCCTTTTTAATTCCCCTTG
Source organism: Phyllomedusa bahiana (assembly GCA_025379985.1). Taxonomy (NCBI): domain Eukaryota; kingdom Metazoa; phylum Chordata; class Amphibia; order Anura; family Hylidae; genus Phyllomedusa; species Phyllomedusa bahiana. Next base: position 112,673 of record JAODAL010004258.1, on the reverse strand, counting down.
TGGGGGGACTATAGAATTGCTGTTTTAATTTTTCGTGGATTTCTGCGTCAAATGAACAAAATGGGTGCGCAAAGTCAAAAAAATGTATCTGTTTGTTTTCGTATAATACACGGGATTTTTTGCACCTTTCAATTAACCCGTGGTGACTATAGAAGTGCTGTTTTAAATTTTCGTGGTGCTGCGTCAATGAACAAAGTGGGGTGCGCAAAAATCAAAAAAAAGTATCTGTTATTTTTTGTTTTTGGGGACACGGGATTTTTGGCAACAAACAACCTGTTTTCTGATACAAGATTGTGGATTGTAATTTAATGCATGGGGGCTTTCAAACAGGGGGAATGGGTTTAAAAATTGAAAATGAAAAACCTATCTGAAAAGATACTGATAATAAAAGGGAGTTTTGAAATAACAAAGAGCCTGCGTTCTGAAAAGATGTGTATCCTAAAAGTTCAGGCTGCCCCCAATTTTAGGAAATATTTCAATAGCAAAATGTTAATAATAAAGTGCAATGTCTAAAATAGTTTGGTGAACTTTACCCAGTGTTTTTATAGATGAGCTTGTCTGTGTTCGCCCGGGGGCCCCCCCCCCCCCCCCCCCCCCGCTCCCCCCTTGATTTTTTCAGTGGTAGATGCTGTTAAAAATCTCTAACTAAAAAAATCTTCAAATCTTAATCAAAACTAAATTGGAAAGGTACAGCTAATATTTGAGGTTTCTCTGTGCAAAATGGACTAATTTCGTGAGTTTTTGGGGGCCCAGGGGAAAAGAGTGCACGCCTTTTCCTATGGTCGCTGAGAGCCCACTAAGGCTAAACAGGAAGGGCTGTTCTATTTTTTAAAACGAGGTCATGTGTTTTTCCCACCCAATCAAAAAATACACATCCCGTCGACGTTTCGCAAACCACACTCTCCCCCTGCTTATTTTTGGAAAATTTTGATTTGCTGGCCCCCAAAATTAAGGAAGGCCCCAAAAAATGGCGAAAATCTTAATAATGATGCACAGTTTTTTAACCCTTTTTTACCCCAATGATTGGAAATTTCGTCCCAAAAAAAACCCTTTGCGTTTCAATTTTTGTCGATAAAAATCGCCCTCAAACTATTAGGGGTTTAATATGAAAACGATCACCCTGATATTTTAAACCAAAGACTTAAAAAGCGATCCTTTAAGTCCAGTATGTTGCCAGCTGTGGCCTCCATGGATCAGACTTGACCCCCGCACTTCGCAGATGTTTTATAGTTGAGTTTGGGAAAATTTGGGAGACTGTGTGAACACATTAAAGGGAATCTATCAACAATTTTTTTTACTAATGTGTAACATTTCTTTCAATGGACTTTATTGCGGAAACATGCAGAAACAGTGGGTACAAAAAGTATTCAGTCCCCTTTAAATTTTTCACTCTTTGTTTCATTGCAGCCATTTGGTAAGACCAAAAAAGTTTATTTTCTTTGCTCATTAATGCACACTCTGCACCCCATCTTAAGAGAAAAAAAAACAGAAATGTAGATATTTTTGCAAATTTATTAAACAAGAAAAACTGAAATATCACATGGTCATAAGTATTCAGACCCTTTGCTGTGACACTCATATTTAACTGACAAGCTGTCCATTTCCATCTAATCCTCCTTGAGATGGTTTTACTCCTTCATTGGAGTGCAGCTGTGTTTATTTAAACTGATTGGGCTTGATTATTAAAGGCACACACCTGTCTATATAAGACCTCACATCTCACAATGCATGTCAGAGCACATGAGAATCATGAGGTCTAAGGACCTGCCCAAGGAACTCAGAGACAGAATTGTGGCAAGGCACAGGTCTGGCCATTCCTTAAATGGAAGAAGTTTGGGGCGATCACAACTCTTCCTCGACCTGGCCGTCCAGCCAAACTAAGCAATCGTGGGAGAAGAGCCTTGGTGAGAGAGGTAAAGAAGAACCCCAAGATCACTGTGACTGAGCTCCATAGATGTAGTAGGGAGATGGGAGAAAGTTCCTCAAAGTCAACTATCACTGCAGCCCTCCACCAGTCGGGGCTTTATGGCAGAGTGTGCCGATGGAATCCTCTGATGGAAGCCGCAGATAGTTTGCAAAAAAAAAAAACAGATGAAGGATCCCAGACTATGAGACATAAGATTCTCTGGTCTGTTGAGATGAAGATTGAACTTTTTGGTGTTAATTGTAAGCGGTTTGTGTGGAGAAAACCAGGCACTGCTCATCACCTGCCCAATACAATCCCAACAGTGAAACATGGTGGTGGCAGCATCATGCTATGGGAGTGTTTTTCAGCTGCAGGGACAGGACGACTGGTTGCAGTTGAAGGAAAGATGAATGTGGCCAAGTACAGAGATATCCTGGATGAAAACCTCTTCCAGAGTTTTCTGGACCTCAGACTGAGCCGAAGGTTCATCTTCCAACAAGACAATGACCCTAAGCACACAGCTAAAATAACAAAGCAGTGGCTTCAGAACAACTCTGTGACCATTCTTGACTGGCCCAGCCAGAGCCCTGACCTAAAACCAATTAAGCATCTCTGGAGAGACTTGAAAATGGCGTCCACCAACGTTCACCATCCAACCTGAGGGAACTGGAGAGGATCTGCAAGGAAGAATGGCAGAGGATCACCAAATCCAGGTGGGAAAAACTCGTTGCATCATTCCCAAGAAGACTCATGGCTGTACTAGCTCAAAAGGGGGCTTCTACTCAATACTGAGCAATGGGTCTGAATACTTAAGGCCATGAGATATTTCAGTATTTCTTGCTTAATAAATTTGCAGAAATATCTACATTTCTTTTTTTTTTTCTTTCAAGATGGGGGCAGAGTGTACATTACTCAGCAAGAAAATTAACTGTTTGATCTTAACAAATGGCTGCAGTTAAAGAAAGAGTGAAAAATGTGAAGGTGTCTGAATACTTTCCGTACCCACTGTACATATAGACATGTAAAATGGGAATGGACCTGACAGGCAAAACAAAAGTCCAAAAACAAACAGATGAACAGCAGGTAGAAACGAATAGCAAGCAAACAAAATGCAGCTGATAGGCAGAGATAAGCTCCAGGCAGGAACAACAACATGAACAAAGGTGCCAGAGAAACAATGCAGGAAGCGAGTCTGCACAGCACAGCAAAAAAACAGGCAGCTGTAAATAATTCCGCCAATAAGGGTGATGAAAAGCAGCTGTGCTTGTTGAAGTCAAATGCTTAACTGTTACCCTGCTGGAAGGCACAAAAAGCACTTAACTACCCATAGCACCGCAGCTGCCAGGGTCAAATGGCATGTTGCAGCACAATGCCATGCAGATCGTTACATAATGACATCAAGATACTGATACATAGGGCGACATGTAAGGAAGGCGCTTCGAAGTTCACTTTCTCATCTTTTTTTCAGTGTAAAATGTGTCGGATATATGAAAGTGGTTTTTGTGCGCTCATAAATGGTGTGTAAAGTTCGACGCGCCTTGCCTATGTATTAGGCGCATTACGGAACTTAGGCGCATGAGTAGTGCGCCTAACATGTATTAAGGTTATAGACAGCCTGGAAATAAGAGAAAAATCATTAGAATAGCATGTCAGTGAATAGAAACTATGGTACTGATCCTGCTTAGAGGACCACAGGTCCTAGCAATACCTGTGCTGTACTGGCTCTTGCTGTATGTGGGGTAAAGGGTGAGAGCAGCAACAATAAATTTCAAATTTAATGTAGTAAAAATTTTAAATATAAAAATCTGAACAACATCATCAATGGGTTATTTAAAGGGGTTGTCTCACTACATTGATTCATCTTCCCTCAGTCCTGTTTTCTTGGTTTCACTTTGAGTTCAGGGGCGTGTTTCTTGGCTTCTACTAGGCTGCAGTAGAAGCCAGGTCTGTAGCTATAGCAACCAGCACTAGCAGCCTATCAGGATAGATCAAACAGGTCTGTAGCTATAGTAACCGGAGGAGTTGATGCAGCCCATACAAGAGGGGATATCTAGGAATAGGTAGGACACTGTTAATGTACACATATTGCAAAGTGACTTGTTTCTGCAAGATCTTTAACATAAAAAGCAATCCTTGTAGGGAGACAACCCCTTTAATCTAAAATTAGTTTAAGATTCTATGATTTTTGAATATATTTTATAGGAGATATTTCTATATTTTGGGGACATTATATATTTTTATATTAATTTTATATGATCACATTTTTCATTAAGTTTAAATAATAAAATGTTATACAGTTTGATAATTATAATAAATTACTTTTTATTATTGCACTGGTGTAAGTTGGGAAATATTGGACAGTTTTGCCCCTTATAGCAAATCTAGCTTCACTTCGACTCCTCAGACTCAGGTAGACCACATTGAAATAGGTCTGCCTATCGGAGCAGTAATGCGCCTAGTTTTGCCGAACCACATTCAGACACGTGTCTAACATTCCGAATGTGGTGCGAAGCCCCCAGAACACCCCTTCATGTTAGGCGCATTAGAAAGTGTCGAGTCTTATGAACAATGCGCCTACCACATACGTTAGGCGCATTCGACATCGGAGCCGGCTCACTTTTTACACCTGAAAAAGGGTGAAAAGCCCGATCATGCTTTTCTTCTGAGCCATTTTTATTTTCTGACATAAGATTATTTTATTTTCTGTATATGATTAAGGGGACAGACATCTTGCCTGTGCTACTACTGACAGCATTTAGAGAGATGCTTTACAGAAGCTATGTGGGCATAGGACCCTGTGAACAGGAACAGACCCACTGACTTCTGTGAGAGAGTTCTCTAGACACGCTGTATGACCTGGAAAGAAATCTCTATGCAGGGAGGGTGACAGGGGGAGCTGTGACTATCTCCGATTAAGAATATTGGATCCTGTGTTATCTATCCACATTGGCGCCACCTTTTAGTGTAATCCTGCCTGTGCTGAGAATGAGGAGACGGCCTAGTGGCCAAAGTGAAAATTGTAGGATTTCAAGATTTTTAAAAAATATTGATACCAATACAGAAAATAAAAAAAAACAACCAAAAATTCCTAAGAAATATGTTTAAAATAAAAACAGGAATTAAACAATAGGTCATTTTCTGATAACATATTCTCTTTAAACTCATATTCCTCATTGTTAGCAAACAATTTCTGCAGTGTGGAAGAATAGATTATACTGTTGAAAGAGGCCACTGGCATTAGGAAATACTACTGCTATGAAGGAATGTTTCTGGTCTGCACAATGTTTAGGTAAGTGTCAAAATAACATTCACATGAATTCCAGACCCAAAGTCTCCCAATAGAACATTGACCAGAACATCACACTGCCTCTGCGGCAAAAGATATGAGGGATTTGGGGGAGAGTGCGGGCCATAGCAACAGGAATGACTTTTAGAGGATGCAGTGGACAGAGTTCAATACTGTCATATTTTTAGTTGGTTTTTTTTACAGACTTCCCCTTTGGACTATGCCAGACCTATTGGACTACTATGGACTCACTGGATTAGGGTTGGATCATTTTTTTTAAGAAATGGTCAAACAGGAGATTTTGTCAGAGTTTTATTTCAATAAAGTGTTTCTTACTTTTTAAACAATTTTACAATAGTTTAAGTAATGGAGGTGTCTGACAGGCACCTATTCATTACTATGGCAAGAGTTAGGTGCCAGGCAGCAATATTTTTTGTCACCCCAAGGATGATGCTAACCCCTATAACTATTACCAATATACCAAATTATACCATATATACCAAATTAGCCCAATATACCAGGAATACTGGAAACAGCTCAGTTACTGTCAGAAGTGGTGATCTGCTTCTGGAGCAGCTATGGACTAGTATTTTTGGGGTGGAAAGTGGTCAACGTTGATGAACCTTCCCATCCTGATAGTTTCAGCCTACTGCTGTCAGTTTTATCTTAGCTGGTTATGAAAAAAGGGGGATACCACTTCAGTTTTATGTATTTACTGAATACCTAAATAAAGAAATGAATGAGCAGTTTTAATTTTAATTTTTAGAGGGTTCACCACTTCTTTTAAAAAGCTCTTCACTAGAATAAAATTTAAAAAATAACCAGCCCAGTGTTTCCTGATGGTGACCCACCAATAACATCCCATTTATAGCTCCAATGACCATGAGTCAATCATTCGCCCCCGCTGTCACTGCTCACAAAACGGAACATCATCTGTGTGAAACCGGTGAAAGACACCATAACTTTAGAGTCTGGAATAACAACAAGTACCTGTTCTTTTTCTATAAGAAGTGGAAAATGGCTTTGAATAGAAAAAAGTGTTTGCTCTTTTTTTGGATTTTCAATATATAAATATAAACTTCTCATGGTCTTTCCCCTTCCTCTCTCTCACCATAGGCAACCAAGCTAAAACCACATAACTCTAAAAAATGAAGTGGTAGAAATAACACTGAGCTACACAGCTTGGGACCCAGAGCTGCCTTAACTATAGTGCAAACAGTGCTCCTCTACTGAGCCCCCAGGCAACCACACTACTTTGAACTGTATTTGCATCCCTAGGATGCAATGGGCCAGTGTGTATTAAAAAGAGGGAACATGAGGGGAATCTTTGGGAGGAACAGGGGACATAAGGGCAGTATGTGTGAGAATGAGAGAAATGGGGCAGTCTGTGTGAGAAAGACTGTGTGGTGAATGTTATATAGTTTGATACAAAATGATCACTGGGTCATGTGAGGTCAGCACTCCCATGTATAGGAAATAAGCCCTCGCTGGGAGGTCCTGCCTCAAAGGACCTTTAATGTTCATTTCACAGATCTAGCAGACTTCTTGCGACCAAAGAAGTCCACAGTTAGAGTTGAGGAGCTGATCAAAGGCTTGAGTCGGACATTCAGGAGCTGTGGTTTGATAGGGCATTATGAAATTGCTACACGTCATACCTGCATACTGGTTCCATATTTGAGATCTCGGGAACCCATCCTGGACTCAAAGACGGGGAGATACAGAGCCATCTTTCTGTGGCCTTTCCGGGAGAAGTTATGACCCATTATGTGATTAATCTTACTTGGCCCATAGGGAAGGGGGCATCAAACCATTCCAGGGGCGTGAGGGGGTGTGACCAGCTAGGGTTAAAAGTGTATGCCAGGCAGTAGTTTGTGGTTGTCTTCTGATGAGGGATGCATTGTGCTAATGTATTGGAAGTAACCAGGAACTCGCTTGCATCACACGCTTTGATGTGTCTGCACAGCACTAAGGCCTTATATCAAGTAACTGACTTGTACCTTATCTGCTATACACTGTTTGTAACCATATACCTGTATTTGCATATCTGACCATTATATATCTCTGTATTCCTTGTGTATGTAGTGTTTTGTCTAGTGTGCCCTTAAGACAATTAATTTTTCATATTTAACCTAGGACTGCTCTTTTATCACAATCCATGTATCCACATGTCCGTGTTCTCGGTCTTCAGTTATACGCTACTTGGGCTGATTTCTGGACTGGGCTCTAACGAGGAATTTGTGGTAGTCTACCCGATTGGCAAAGTTCTGTTTCACTGGCGCTAGTGAAAGGGGGTCTCTCAGCCGGATTGGTTTGTGAGCGAATGTTGTGCCACGTCAGCGGTAGCGTGGGCTCTCCTCTCTCAATCCCCATGCCTTCCTGTGCCCACATGCACATGGGGGTAGCTGTGTAGCAGTATCCAGATTGGATACTATTGGGTCAGGTGTCTGGCAGCAGCCAGAGGACCTGGACATGTCGGAGAATGAACAGAGTCTGCTCATGACACAGAAGTGTGAGGGAACATGCTGCATAAGAAAGTAAGGGGCCATGGGCATACTTGCTAACTCTCCCAGAATGTCTGGGAGGCTCACAAGAAAGAGGGAGTCTTCCAGGGAGAGTTGTGAGTCTCCTATGAACTGGGAGTGCTCCAGCTGTCTACTATTATTTAATGTGGAACTGGGATAATGCAGCCACAGTCACAGTCCCAATGTCATGTCACATGTAGGGAAGGTTGCACTTCCAAGCAAAAATACAACAGCAGGAATACCCTTCTTGTATAACTGCATACATTCAGGAACATAGTAGGAATAGGTTTTTAATGATATCCGTCTAATAAATCTGATAATAAATATCTAAAAATGTAACACAGGAATTATGAACAACACAGTGGGAAAAAGAAGTATTTGACACACGGGCGATTTTGCAAGTTTTCCCACTTACAATACAGAGGTCTGTAATATTTATCGCGGTACACTTCAACTGTGAGAGACAGAATCTAAAAAAAAAATTCAGAAAATCACATTGCATAATTTTTAAATACTTAATTTGCATTTTATTGCATGAAATAAGTATTTGATTACCTACCCTGTTTCCCCGAAAATAGGACACCCCTATGTGAATTATTGTTCATAGAAAAAAAAAATAAGTATTAGCTCGTCTTTAGGAGCAAAAATCAATATAAGATACAGTCTTATTTTCGGGGAAACAGGGTAGCAACAAGCAAGAATTCTGGCTCTCACAGACCTGTCAGTTTTTTTAAGAGGTCCTCCTGCTCTGCACTCATTACCTGTATTCATTCCACCTGTTTGAACTTGTTACATATATAAAAGACACCTGTCCACTCACGCAATCAATTACACTCCAACCTCTCCACCATGGCCAAGACCAAAGATCTGTCTAAGGCAGTGTTTCTCAACTCCAGTCCTCAAAACCCACCAACAGGTCATGTTTTCGGATTCTCCCACAGAATGCACTGACAATAATTATATCACCTGTGTCAGGATCTCTCACAGAATGCACTGACAATAATTATATCACCCGTGCAATACTCAGGAAATCCTGAAAACTTGACCTGCTTTTGGGTCTTGAGGACTGGAGTTGAGAAACACTGGTCTAAGTCACCGGGGACATAATTGTAGACCTGCACAATGCTGTAATGAGCTACAGGACAATAGGCAACCGGCAATTAAAATAGGGCCAATAAATAAAGACAAAAAGGGAAGAAGTCTACAGTGGGGAAAAAAAAGTATTTAGTCAGGCACCAATTGTGCAAGTTCTCCCACTTAAAAATATGAGACAGGCCTGTAATTGGCATCATATGTAGACCTCAACTATGAGAGACAAAATGAGAAAACAAATCCAGAAAATCACATTGATTTGGAAAGAATTTATTTCAAATTATGGAAAATAAGTATTTGGTCACCTACAGACAAGCAAGATTTCTGGCACTCACAGACCTGTAACTTCTTCTTTAAGAGGCTTCTCTGTCCTCCATTCATTACCTGTAGTAATGGTACATGTTTGAACTTGTTATCAGTATAAAAGACACCTGTTCACACCTCAGCCCACACTCCAAACTCCACTATGGTGAAGACCAAAGAGCTATTGAAGGACACCAGAAACAAAATTGTAGCCCTGCACCAGGCTGGGAAGACTGAATCTGCAATAGGCAAGCAGCTCGGTGTGAAGAAATCAACTGTGGGAGCAATAATTAGAAAATGGAAGACATACAAGACCACTGATAATCTCCCTCCATCTGGGGCTCCACGCAAGATCCACCCCATGGGGTTCAAAATGATCACAAGAATGGTGAGAAAAAAATCCCAAACAACCGTGGGGACCTAGTGAATGACCTCAGAGAGCTGGGACCAACGTAACAAAGGCTACCATCAGTAACAAACACACCACCGGGGACTCAGATCCTGCAGTGCCAGACGGTCCCCCTGCTTAAGCCAGTAAAATGTCCAGGCCCTTTCTGAAGTTTGCTAGAAAAGCATTTGTTTATCCAGAAGAGTATTGGGAGAATTCATATGGTCAGATGAAACCAAAGTAGAACTTTTTGGTAGAAACAGAACTTGTCGTTTTTGGAGAAGAAAGAATGCTGAATTGCATCCAAAGAACACATCCCCTTACTGTGAAGCAAGGGGGTGGCAACATCACGCTTTGTGACTGTTTCTCTGCAAAGGGACCGAGATGACTGATCCATGTACATGAAAGAATGAATGGGGCCAGGTACAGTCATGGCCAAAAGTTTTGAGAATGATACAAATGTTAATTTTTACAAAGTCTACTGCATCAGGTTTTATAATGGCAATTTGCATATACTCCAGAATGTTATAAAGAGTGATCAGCTTAACAGCAATTAATTGCAAATTAAATAGTTGACTAGAAAATGAACTTTTTCCCCCAAAAAAACATTTCCCCCTTCATTGAAAGGCCTGCCTTAAAAGGACCAGCTAACTTTGTTTCAGTGTTTGCCCCATTAACAAAAGGTGTGGGTGTTGATGAGGACAGGGCTGGAGAACAATCTGTCATGATTAAGTAAGAATCACACCACTGGACATTTTAAAAGGAGCTGGTGCTTGGCATCATTGTTCTCTTCTGTTAACCATGGTTACCCTTAAAGAAACACGTGCAGTCATCATTGCACTGCACAAAACTGGCCTAACAGGGGAAAAGTATCGCAGCTAGAAAGATTGCACCTCAGTCAACAATCTATCAATGATCAAGAATTCAAGGAGAGAGGTTCCATTGTTGCCCAAAAAGGCTCCAGGCGCCCAAGAAAGACCACAAGCGCCAGGCCCCTCTCTTAAAAGTTTTGCTTCGGAATCGGGCTACCAGCAGTGCAGAGCTTGCTCAGGAAAAGGCACAGGCAGGTGTGAGTGCATCTCAAACACCTTTTGAGGCAGAGACTCATGGAGCAAGGCCTGGTGTCAAGGAGGAGCAAAGAAGCCACTTCTCTCCAGAAAAAACATCAGGGACAGACTGATCTTCTGCCAAAGGTACAGGAGGTTAACTGCTGAGGACTGGGGTAAAGTTATTTTCTCTGATGAATCCCCTTTCCGAATGTTTGGAACATCTGGAAAACAGCTTGTTCGGAGAAGACAAGGTGAGTGATACCACCAGTCTTGTCTCATGCCAAGAAACCATTCATTGTGGGGTTGCTCTCAGCCAAGGGAATCGCTCTCTAACAGTCTTGCCTAAAAACACATCCATGAATAAAGAATGGTACCAGAAAGTCCTCCAAGAGCAACTTCTCCCAACCGACCAAGAGCAGTTTGGGGATCAACAATGCCTTTTCTGCATGATGGAGCACCTTGCCAATAAAGCAAAGGTGATAACTAAATGGCTCAGGGAACAAAACAAAAGATTTTGGGGCCATGGCCTGGAAACTCCCAGATCTTAATCCCATTGAGAACTTGTGGTCAATCATCAAGAGATGGGTGGACAAACAAAAACCAACAAATTGTGACAAAATTTCAAGCATTGTTGTGCAAGAATGGACTGCTATCAGTCAGGATTTGGTCCAGAAGTTGATTGAGAGCATGCCAGGGAGAATTGCAGTAGGTCCTGAAGAAGAAGGGTCAACACTGCAAATATTTAATTGCTGCATTAACTCATTCTGTCAATAAAAGTCTTTGTTAATAATAATATGATTGCACTTGTAATTTCTGTTAGTGATAAAAACATCTGACAAACACACATAAAAACCAGAGGGCAACAGATCATGTGAAAATATAATATTTGTGTCATTCTCAAAACTTTTGGCCATGACTGTATTGTGAGATTTTGAGTGCAAACCTCCTTCCATCAGCAAGGGCATTGAAGATGAAACGTAGCTGGGTCTTTCAGCATGACAATGATCCCAAGCACAACGCCAGGGCAACGAAGGAGTGGCTTCGTAAGAATCATTTCAAGGTCCTGGAGTAGCCTAGCCAGTCTCCAGATCTCAACCCCATAGAAAACCTTTGGAGGTAGTTGAAAGTCCGTGTTGCCCAGCGACAGCCCCAAAACATCACTGCTCTTGAGGAGATCTGCATGGGGGAATGGGCCAAATAACAGAAAAAGTGTGTGCCAACCTTGTGAAGACTTGCAGAAAAACGTTTGACCTCTTTCATTGCCAACAAAGGATATATAACAAAATATCAAGATGAGCTTTTGTAATTGACCAAATACCTTTCCACCATAATTTGCCAATACATTCTTTCCAAATCAGACAATGTGATTTTCTGGATTTGTTTTCTCATTTTGTCTCTCATAGTTGAGGTCGACCTATGATGTCAATTACAGGCCTCTCTCATCTTTTTAAGTGGGAGAGCTTGCACAATTGGTGGCTGACTAAATACTTTTTTCCCCACTGTATAACCTACAGTGTCAAACACAAAAACACTAACCCAAACAAAAATTACAAAATATATTTTATTAAACAAATAAAACAATACACAAAAACAAATAAAAAGACGGTGCTTGGTATCTGAAGAATAACTGCTGGAAAGTAAGACCCAAAGTAAGTAAATACACAATCTTATAATGTTAGTAGAAACAATATATTAAAATATAAAGCAAATACAATTACCCCTACAGTGTGTAAGTAAAGCAAATAAGCATAAATTCCAACAAATAAAGAAAAAGAAACCAAAATTATATAGTATTACATAATGAGTGAATACAGATCAGCAGCACAAGGGTATGGCCAACGCGTATTTCACTGAAGCTTCAGTTACCCACCGTCTTTTTATTTGTTTTTGTGTATTGTTATATTTGCTTAATAAAATATATTTTGTAATTTTTATTTGAGTTAGTGCTTTTGTGTTTGGCGCTGTAGGACAATAGGCAAGCAGCTTGGTGAGAAGGCAACAACTGTTGGCCCAATTATTAGAAAATGGAAGAAACAAAGGATGAGTGTCAATCTTCCTCAGTCTGGGGCTCCATGCTAGATCTCGCCTCGTGGGGTAAGGATGATTCTGAGAAAGGTAAGGAATCAGCCCAGAACTATATAGGAGGACCTGGTCACTGACCTGCATAGAGCTTGTCCAAGGCAAAACTGGCAGCTGCAGGCTTATACTATCATGATAGGAAGATCTATGAATATTTGTCTCTTTTCACCTTAAAAATACCACCTCAGGGCTGCTCCAGAAGAAGAACATCACGTTAGATGGTCCATTTCTGACAGTATCCTTGGTGCCTTGTATAATGGGGTAATAGTGAGAAGGCGTTTGTGATGGGCTTGGGGTAGAAAAAAAAAACACTGCTGGCTAACACCAAACTCCAGACATACTAATAGAGAGATGACTGTTAAACACCCCCATTATTAATACTCTGACAATATACAGGCAGTCCTCAACTTACACCGTTCTGACTTACATGTGTCCCCTAGTTACAAACAGAGAGTTATGGGGCATGCTGACACTTGTAGTTCCATGTTCCACAGCAGATAGTAGCTGTGGAATGACAAGTTCCAGCATGCCACAGCAGCACATGAGGTGAAAATGAGGTGAAATCTTATAAACAGGAACACAGACAGCAAAACAAATGTAAGAACCCTTCCCTGCACTATCCAAAACTAAGAAAAAACGTTTTGTGCTGGAGTAACATTTAATAAATATACCTGTTCCAACTTGCATACAAATTCAACTTAAGAACAAACCTATGGTCCCTATCCTGTTCGTAACACATACTGATAAGTTGGTACAAAAGCCGTGGCCGAGAGGCGGAACAAAAGAGAACCCTAATTCCATGGCGACAAAATCCAGGGCGGGACCTGCCCCCCCCATTGACTTTGATGAGAAAAGGATTTTACGGTAAGTACAAAAATCCCATTTTCTCGCCAATAATTAATTGGGGGACACAGCACCTTGGGATGTCCAAAAGCAGTCCCAGAGTGTGAGCAACTAGCAAACTTCATCAGCAGTGGCAAGCATCAGCCCACTGCTACTTGAAATACCTTACGGCCGAGAGCTGCAGCAGCCGAGGCCAAAGCATGAGTTGGGTAGAACTAAGACGAGGTATGGGCCAAAGCCTAGGTGACAGCTTTGCAAACCTGCAAAAGCCGAACCAACCAGGCAGCCCCAACTGCTCGTGAGGGGCGAGCCGTGACCTGGGTAACTATGGACCAGATCCGGCTGGCAACGGCGGCCTAGACGACGCCAAGCCCCTGCAAGGACCCTCAGGAACGACCAAGATGAGCGTGCGCTCCTAAAGGACCCGAAACAGAGAGGTAGAACCAAACGGCCCGGCCATGCCTACCCAACGTAACAATCGTGGTCAAAGATGAGAGGACGAAGGCAAAAAAGAGAGCAGAACTATGTCTTCATCGATATGAAATGATGAACCCATCCTAGGGAGACATGAAGGCACGAGACACAGAGTAACCTTGTCCTTCCGCAGACCCCGGAACAGGGGCCTGCAGATAGAGCTACCCGTACAGACACTTGGTGGCTAGAAGTGATGGCCACCTAGAAGGCCACCTTCCATAAAAGTAAACATAGGGAGACTTCCCATAGAGGCCTGAAAGGTGCAGACTGCCTGATTTCCCAAACAAGCATTGAATCCCACGGTTCGATAGGCCTACGACTCCTCCAGAGCGCACACAGGTGAAGAGATACCACTGCAGTGCAGAGTGCGAGCGCTCCCTGCTCCGCAGTGGACTCCGGGCGGCCGCAAACTTGCAGCTGTCCGGAGTTTCCGGCACAGGCAGCGTGTGTCATCACTCTGTGTGCACGGCCTGATGACATCACACTTCCTGTGCCGAGATGACGGAGGAGAGCGCCTGGGAAGCAGAGCGGCAGGGAGTGAGGTAAGTGATTGTTTTTTGTTTTAAAAACCTGCATAGGGGGATCTATACATGCCTAGAACTGCCTACACCCTGCCTAGGTGGACCTATACCCTGCCTATACCCTGCCTATGAGGACCTATACCTGCTTATAACCTGCCTATGAGGGAAATTACCTGCCTATAACCTGCCTAGGGGGACCTATACCTGCCTATAACCTGCCTATGGGGGCAATTACCTGCCTATAGCCTGCCTATGGGGACCTATAGCTGCCTAGAGCCTGTCTATGAGGAACTATACCTGCCTATAACCTGCCTAGGGGGACCTATACCTGCCTATAACCTGCCTGTGGGGGCAATTACCTGCCTAAAGCCTGCCTATGGGGACATATAGTTGCCTATACCAGCCTATAACCTGCCTATGGGGGACAATAAACTGCCTATACCAGCCTATAACCTGCCTATGGGGGACATTAAACTGCCTATACCTGCCTGTGGGGGACATTAAACTGCCTATGTGTAAGGGCTGGGTAGTGGATCCTCTGGACCACCGCAAGCGATGGTAGTTAAGCCACGCCAGGGAACGGAATCTAAGTAGCCCCCGGTTTTCACCAGAGCCCGCCGCAAAGCGGGATGGACTTGTTGCGGCGTGAGGCTACCAGGTCGTCCCCCCTGACGTGACTTGCTTGCGGTGGCAGCCGAGGTGCAGCGTGGTACCGAATCGTAGTCCGAGAATCGTAGTCGTGGGCAGGCAGAAGGTCAGGACAGGCGGCAATGGTTCGTGGTCGTGGACAGGCGATAAGGTCAGGGCAGGCGGCAGAGGTTCGGAGTCGAAAAACGTAGCAAGAGGTCTGGTACACGGAAAGGCAAGAATACACTTTGGGAACGCTTTAGCTAAGGCACGAGGCAACATAGATCCAGCAAGGAGTGTTAGTGGGACGTACCTTAAGTAGGGGAAGCGCCTGGCATTTAGCCAATTAACGGGGCGCTGGCCCTTTAAATCCTCGAGAACAGAACGAGCGCGCGCCTTAGGACACAGGCACGCGCGCCTCGGCCGGCAGAGGACGCGGACGGCACAGGAGCGAGGTTAGGTGAGTCCCTGGCAGTTGCAGGCCCCCGGCTCGTCCCGTGACACTATGGAATTTTATTGGTATCTATTTTTATTTTTAAAATTCACCAGTAGCCGCTGCATTTTCCACCCTAGGCTTATACTCGAGTCAATAAGCTTTCCCGGTTTTTGTGGCAAAAGTAGGTGCCTCGGCTTATACTCGGGTCGGCTTAAACTCGAGTAAATATGGTATATTTTAGCCATTGTAAATTTCATTTTGTGATTATTGCACATTTGGAAGAGGGCAAGTTGAATTTTTGAGAAATGCTTAACAAGAGGATCCTGTCATGTACTTATTACTAAGTTTTGCAAATAAGTAAATTTTGTCAACTATGAATCTGATTGGCAATAAGCGTTTATGCCAAACAATTTACTAATGATTTAGCTAATTAACATATCTAATATTTCATTGTTTTAGTATGTAAAGGGTTTTGTAGCTTTTACAAAATTAAAAAATTGTATCGGATTTGGAAAACCCCATAAAGACCGATTCAATGTCTGTGTCGTCTATGTCTTCTCATCTGGTGGTAGCTTCCTTTTCTGTTTCAATAACGCAGCTCAGCTGCAATTCTTTTCAAGACGGAGCCGAGCTGCGCTATTGAAACACGCAGCTGCGTTCTCTCATGTGAACGCCGCTCCGCGTTCAGCACAGCGAGCAGTGAGAATCTCACTGCTAATTGTTAGCTCCGTCTTGGGGACCGACAAAGTGGACCCCAAGACGGATCCCTAAAGCGCTTGTAACACGGAGTGTAAACTCCGTGTGAACAAGCCCTTAGGCCCTTACTTATCAGAATAGCGTTGAAATGAAGCGCTTGCAAGCACGTATTTCAACAGCACAACAAACGCATTTTGTGGCACGTACCAGTGTGCACCACAATACATCATGTGAACTGACCCTTAGTGTCTTACTTCATCCCGGTCCTCATCCAATCTTAACAATGTTATAAGCATGATGATGTCATTTTACAGGCCCAGCAATATCACCTACCAGGCCATACCTTTTGTGTATAAAAAGTCTGTGAATTTTCAATTTCTTGTATAACCTCTTGTCTGAAGAAGGGAGCTAGTTCTCTCGAAAGCTCAACATCAAATATACTCAGTTAGCCTGAAAAAGGTATCGCCTGATTTCTTCACTATTCTACTACTTTCTATGGCTAACACGGTACAACATTATACTACTACCAGGCCAGTAAGAGTCCTGGAAGATCTCCAGTCTTGAGCCACAAGGCTACAGTAAAGTAAAGGGCTAGCCCTCTGAACAACTAACTGATTTTAGAATGATGACATAAGGTGATTATGTCTCATCTTAAAAGGCCAGTACACAGGCAGAATTCCTAAGGTGGCAAATGACTTGTACACGCCCCATTTAGGCACCCTATAATCTCAAAAGCAAAATAAGATATTACTGCATTACTATATTGTACTAACCATGTACAACACAACAAAAAATTTTTTTGTTTTATACTACCGAATTCCAAAACTTATAACATGTAAATGAAACTGCATGCATTTCCTCTTTTTTTGGGGCTGTGCGGGATGGCTTGTAGTGATCCTTGTTACTATTTTGGAATGCATAGGACTTTTTGTTCACTTTTCATTCTTTTTTTGGAAGAAGATGGACATAAAACAGTAATTATATAATCAAACTATAAAGAGCAAAAACTTCATCACCACACTGCAATACGCTATTGACTAATCAATGGATCCTAAAGTGGCATGTATACACGATCCATATATTAAACTTCCCGTTCGTGGTGCTCAGTGAGTTAATAAAGAAAGTCTCTTAATTTAGGCAACTGTATAGAAGGAATAAAGTCTTCACGGCACTCACCATAAATCGGGTTAAAATCCATGTTTATTCGGCATCTTGTGGTAACACAGGGCGTTCGGGAATACAAAAAGCTCACAGGGGAAAACGACAGAAAGCTCACAAAGGCCTTTCTGTCGTTCCCATGTGAGCTTTTTGTATTCCCGAACGCCCTGTGTTACCACAAGATGCCGAATAAACATGGATTTTAACCCGATTTATGGTGAGTGCCGTGAAGACTTTATTTCTTCTATACAGTTGCCAGTAATTAAATAATATTTACCACTTGGGATTATTTTATACTTAGGGCCCATTTACACGGCAATGGACAAATACCGGTCGGTTTATACGACCTGTATTCGTCCGGTTTGTGTGCCGTGCACATGGCTGCGGAGGGGGGCGGGAGGGCGTCTTTTCTCAGCGATAAGCGGAGAAAAGCCCTCCCTCTTCACATTCACGTGCACAGGTTCCGTCCGAAAACCGTGAAGATTGAAAGTTTTTCGGGTGGCCCTCAGGTGGAAAAACCCGTGCAGTGGGGACTGCTGCACGGGTTTTCCATAGGAGCCCACTGTGCTGGTTTTTCAGACGGTCTGCAAAACCCCAAACCGTCTGAAAAACCGGCTGCAAACCCGTGCCGTAGGGACAAGCCCTTAAAGGGGTTTTGCCAGGACGTGCCTTATCTGCTACGAAGCAAATGTAAACACACAGGTAGGCTGTAAAGACAAAACGTATCTTTACTTTATCATTAACCCCTTCACGACCGCGCACCGTCTTTTGACGGCGGCCGGTGCGGGTCGTTCGTCTGCAGCGACGTCTTTTGACGTCGCTGCAGACATCGGGGTTTGCGGCGCCCGGGGCCACAGCTGCGCTAGGATCGGGGCTGAACTACACAGCCCCGATCCCAGAGCATCTCCTGCAGGCATCGGGGAGCAGAGGAAACCTCCGCAACCCGATGCTTTAAACCCTTTGATTGCGGCGGTGCTTACCGCAGCGCAATCAAAGGGATCCCCTGCTCTGTCGGGTGATCGGAACGCCCGGTCCCCCCGACAGAGCTCAGGGACCGGCTGCACAGTCAGCTCTGGGACCTAGCATGGCCCCAGAGTTGTCTGTGTAAGAAGCCAGTGATTAGGATGCACTGTGTGCTGTCCTAATCACTGCCTGTGTCAGACTGACACAGATTAGCATGTATTAGCATATATGAATATGCTAATACATTACTAAGTGTAAAAAAAAAAATAAAAAAAAATGTTAAACAGTTTCTCCCTTCATGGGAGTCAAAAAAAAGTACAAAAAAAACCATAAAAAGTGTAAAAAAAAAGAATAAAAAAAAAATAAAAAAGAAAAATAAATATTTTATTAAAAAAATAATTGTACATAAATTACACGCACAAAAAAACCTACACATATTTGGTATCCACACGACCGTAATAACCTGTAGAATTAATCTAACAAGTTATTAAGTGTGAAATGTGAATGGTGTAAAAAAAAAAAATTAAAAAAACAAAAAAAAATTTTTGTAAAAAAAAAATAAAAAATACTGCAATTATTTATAAGTGTACTTAAACTATTCCCTTATAAAGTACAACTTGTCTAGAATAAAACGAGGCCTCATCCAACTGCTTCATTGAAAAAATAAAAAAGTTACAACTGTTTAAACGCAAGGAGGCCAAAACTAAAAAAATGTTCTGGTCATTAACTACTTTTCAGGCGTTCGGCTTAAGGGGTTAAACAGGTGTATGAAAAACAAAGTTCAGTGACGAACATCTTAGGCAATGTAAACACATTTAAGCGTGGCAGTACTTAGCTGGTATTTTCTTCTTTAGAAGACTGATAATAGTCCAAACATGAACTTTAGGAAGCCGATCATCATGAAGTGCAGCTCCGTGCCTCCATGCAATGACGCGACGTTTCGGAAGGACCTCCTTCCTTTCTCAAGCATGCGTTGTAAGAGCACGCTATCCTCTTTATACCTTTCCAACAATCGCACAGGTGTGTATATTTCTCTATATATATTAAAAACATTGCTACGAGTATAACATTAAAACCAACAAATAACAAGTACTTGGAGAACAGGAGAGATGGGAGAAACACATGTAATATGGCTGGTGTACTGGTTTATAAATAACTACGTAGACTGAAGGATTCATTTAGCCCTTTTGGTGCAATCGTATCCATTGTTGCAATCCAATAGGCTTCTCTTTGTAACAGCCTAATTCTATTCTGATTGTAATCTGTGGTATGTATCTGTTCTAAAACACACCAGCGTAAATCTCAGATATTGTGTCTGTGCTCATTAAAATGTTTTGCAACAGTTGTTTCACCGAATTTTTCTAATGTATCTTTGTCATCTTTTTTGTTTTTAAAATTTCTAATGGCACTTTTGTGTTCTCCTATCCTGACTTTAACTGGGCGACTGGTCTGGCCAAAGTAGCATTTACTGCATGGACATTTCAACATGTATATAACATTGTTGCTTGTGCAACTAAAATAACCCTTAATCAGTATGTCGTGTCCTTGATGTGGATGTTTTAGTGTGGAACCTTTTATAATAGCGGAACAATTGTTACACGATAAGCATGGATGTGTTCCATTGCGTCTGGTACATAGAAATTGTTGTTTGGAGACTTGTGCTGGGCGTATGTCAGAGTGTATCAGACTATTACCTACTGTTTTACCCCGTTTATAAATGAACCGTGGCTTATCCCTAAACAAGTAGCCAAAATTAGGATCTGTCTGTAACAGATGCCAATTATGGTTAATGGCATTTTTTATGATGTTAGAATGTTTGTCATACTTTGAGATGAAATTAAATCTCGAATTCTGCTTTTTAGTGGTTTTATGTTGGAGGAACTCCTCTCTATCCTTCGCTCTTATTTCTAGACCTATCTGTACCAATTTTGTTTCACTGTATCTCCGTGCCATAAATTTCTTAACTAATTCATGCATCTTTTGATCATACATCTCTCTGTCTGAACAGATGCGACAAGCTCTTATCATTTGGCTTTTAGGAATGCCGTAAAACGTTTGTGGAACATGGAAACGGGATGTGTTTCTCCCATCTCTCCCGTCCTCTAAGTACCTGTTATTTGTTGGTTTTAATGTTATACTCTTAGCAATGTTTTTAATATATATAGAGAAACATACACACCTGTGCGATAGTTGGAAGGGTATAAAGAGGATAGCGTGCTCTTACAGCGCATGCTTGAGAAAGGAAGGAGGTCCTTCCGAAACGTCGCGTCACTGCATGGCGGCACGGAGCTACACTCCATGATGATCGGCTTCCTAAAGTTCATGTTTGGACTATTATTATCAGTCTTCTAAAGAAGAAAATACCAGCTAAGTACTGCCACGCTTAAATGTGTTTACATTGCCTAAGGTGTTCGTCACTGAACTTTGTTTTTCATACACCTGTTTAATTATAAAGTAAAGATACGTTTTGTCTATACAGCCTACCTGTGTGTTTATAGTTGACTCTGGGGAGTTCAAGCAAGGTACTCCTAAAGGCTGAGACGAAAAAGTGTGCAGTCACTATAATACGGCATTGATGCATTATTGGATTACGAAGCAAATGTAAACAAGCCACGCTGAGCTGAGAGACTGCCAGAGCACAGAGCCATGCATAAGGGATCGTGTGCAATGTTCACTCAAATAATCACACTACAACTAGTGGATTTTGTATACAAAAGACAACATATTTCTCCCCAGCCCCTTGAAAGCTCCTTCAGCCTCTTGAAAGCTTCTTCATGTTCCCTGTCATCAGATAAAGCAGGGATCTACTCAGATAATCACACTACAACTAGTGGATTCTGTATACAAAAGACAACATATTTCTCCCCAGCCCCTTGAAAGCTTCAGCTCCCTCTCATCAGATAAGAAGTGTGCTCTGTGCAAGCCCGGCCAGCAGCTCCTGTCACTCTGTCTGGTCGTATCTAATGCAAGTTTTTTAGTAACTAGGGGCAGGTAAGGCAGCCTGTAGCTCTCTCAGGCTGCATTTTTTTGTAATCACATATATTTAGAAAAGTGATTAAATGCCCATTTTGGAGGATCCCATGTCAACATTACATCGTGGCAAAACCCCTTTAAGGTCCTTACTGACGTGACAATACTAATCCAGTTTTTTTTCCCCGTGTGAAAATAATGTGAGAATTTTTTTTTCTATAAACGGTATATATACACATACATGCAAGGGGACATAAAAAGGTCTGACATTTGTGCAAGCATGGCAGATGTTAGCCATCAGACTGCCAATGAAACATATTGGCATCCAGTTTTAGCATCATCAGGACACTGATGAGATGACTGAGGGAGCCCTCTCCTTTTGAATTCACTTGGATGATGCAGATGGTATCGACGATGGTATCTAAGGACTTAGACAGCCGAGTTCAAACAACACCCTTAAAATGTTTCATAGCAAGTCAGTGCTGTTGATCAAAGGCAAAATAAAGACAAAAAAGGGACATATATAGCCTTTAAGTGTGCAATTTATTGGCAGTAAGAAATAAAAGTTATAGTAGGCAACTTTGTTAAATAAGTAAAAATTTTTGACATTGCATCCCGCACCCATCAAGATGAAACAGCCAACAGCACTTTGTCTAGTCTTACAAACAAACATGTAGAGCGGCAGCACTGTAGTGGATATACAGGAAAATACTGTTCTCATTACTTCTCATCATTCACCTTCTTAAAAACGTTCTGCCTGTAAAATTGAAGCTCCTTGATGCTTTCTCTGATATCATCCAAAGCTCTGAAAAAGACAAGAAAAAAAAAACACGACTAAGCCAGAGAAGTATGGAAAGCAGAAAATTACTCACAGGTGAGAAAGCCACATTTGGCGATACGTGTGGGGCGCTCAGGTTTTCTGTTCCTCCCCTTATCCAATACAATATATTGGTTGGGTATGCAATAATATTTTATTTCGGATTGTTCTGGTTTTGTATATGGAGTTTAGTTTACTATTTACAGACCAGTATGAGAGTCTTTGTTCAAGCATTATTTGTAACCTACATTTTTTATTTCAGTCCTTATCTTATTTAGGCCATAGGGCCTGTTTTGGAAGTTGGTTCTTCGCCTCTTATATTCGTATCTACATATTATACACCTTGTGCTATTCGTTAATGTTTTTAAATATTTTTAATCTTTTTAAAGATGTTTTTTTTTATAATACGAATATAAATGTATATTTTTTTTTAGCTCACTTATATTGGGTAGCACATTTGGAGTGTTTTTTGTTTTCTTGCTACTATCCTTCAGATAGGCCATAATTAATAGATTGGGAGGGGTTTAACTTCTGACACCCCCATTGAGAAGCTGGCCGCACTGGAGTGAAGTGAGCATCCCTGTCATTGTTTATCAGCCATAATACTATACAATTGGATGGAAATTGGATGGAGCTGCAGTACCAGGCACAGCCACTTTAAATGTACAATGCTGTTGTTGGTACATAACAAAATCAATCCTTTTAAAGGGGTAATATAATCTAAAGCTGCTATGTCCCATCAAAAGGAACTCTGAATCCAGACAATCGCAGAAGCGCCGCCTGCCAACTGGGAACCGAGAACTCAATATAAATGAACCCTAAGTTTTTATACCAAATTCACAAGCTTAACATATCTATGATTACTCGAAGGAAACGTCAACTTCTCCATTTTTTTTTTTTTTTTTTTGCAAGAAATAAGTTGTACGTTGAAGCGAGGCCAGAGATGCAGTCCTACACTAACGGAGTTTGCATTTTCAAGTTAGGAGATTATCTGGACACTACTGACATCTAGTGAGTAGTGTTGTCCATAGAATCAACTTCCTAAGAGACCAAATAGATAGATGAATCTTGTTTGCAGTAACTTAACTGTAATTGTATGTAATAGTATGTTCTGGTTTTGCAGAAACAAAAGGTATGCCAGTGCAATTGCTGACCCAGGTTATTTAACCCCTTAGACTTCAGCAGGAGTGGTTTGACCGGTCTTTAAGTGTGCCGATGCGTTACCATGCCATCCAGAGGCTTAACAAAAGCCCCGCTGCTTGCCATAGGTATAACCCAGTCAGAGAAATTAAGTGATCAAGCTAAAGAAGCCAAAAGTCTCCTAGAAAATGTGAGAAAGCAAAACATGAATGAAATATTATTGTATAGCTTGTCAAAAAAAAACCTATCGCACATTTGAGCTGACAAAAAAAGAAAGGTTACGACTCTTGAAATGCAAACATTCTTTTTTTATGTCTACAGACCCGTGTGGTGGCTTATTTTTATGGGCTGAGAGGTAGTTTTGATTGGTACTTCTTTAAAGTGCATACAATTTTTTGATCAATTTTTATTCCTTACTTTTGGACTCAGGATGAACAATAAATAGCAATTCTGGATTTTTTTCTCTTAATGCGTATACCATTTCGTTATAATGGTTAAATTTATTTTGCATAGTGGAGGCCTTTAAAAAAAATATTTATTATTTAATAGGTCGGACTTCTAATTAGGTTTCATTCATTTATTTTTTTATACTCTATCACTAGGCTGCATGATCGCTTGTATGCTGTTGTGCAACACTAATTTATTGGGAAATGTTACAGTCAATTAGGTCTCTCCTATTAGTAATAGAAGCAGCAAGATGGTTTTAGTGGTCCTGGATACTCTGACAACTAGTCAGCACCCCATGATCAGGCAGGGAGAGCTGGGCGATCAATTGGCACAGAATCTGCATGTATCCAAAAATGATACCAATACTTTAGCCCCCAAAATACAAAACAAACCTTCACACAGGTCTGTAGACAGATATATAAAAAAAAAAGAAAAGAAAAAAAAGCTATTGGTCTTAGAAAACAGATGAAAAGAAAATGTAAAAAAATACATAAGACATAACGAAAACTATATAAATTTGAATTTGGTATTGATAGAAGCCTAATAACCTGCACAATAAGGGTATGCTCACACGGCGTACTGGGGGCGCGTACCGTACGCGTCGGAATACAGCATGTGTTTTGGAAGCACGTGCTGATCAGCGCGTACTTCCAAAGCCCAGAGGAGGTCAGCCCCATTGACATGTATTGTCAGCGGCGCAACATGACACTTTTCTCCCCGGGCGTACGATACGATCGTATTGTACGCCCGGGGTGACGATGCGTAATTCATAGCTCTCTGTGAGAGCTATGAATAACCGTAACTGCGGCGTGCATTTCGCCGTGTATAAAGCGCAAAGCGCGGCGAAATGCGTGCGCAAATACGCGGCAAAATAAGCCGTGTGAACATACCCTAAAGATAACGTGATTTAGACTGCACGGTGAACTCCTTAACAACTAAATCCCCTAAAAAATGGCACAATTGCATTCTTTTTGTTCCATCCCACAATTAATTTTTTTGAGGGTTTTTCCAGCAGATTATGTAGAACAGTAAAAAGTGGATGTGTGGTCCGTGTCTTTTTCTCTGTATCTCAATTGAATTATTATACTCTGTCCCCTCATTGTTTTTTTTTTTTTGTGTGTTTTTAATTACGAGTAGTATAAGAAAGGGACACTACCCCCTTCAGTCTATTTGCTGAGAGCCCATGGAAGGGTGAGCGTTTGTGATCCTTTCTTTTTTGTTGCTGTGCCTGTGGTGTGACCCAGGGCCAGGGGGGTAGGTCTGGCAGCAGTGGTGTTGTGGAGCCACTGGGTTGCTCCCCTTGCTGGTGCTGCTGTCACTGCGCTGCCATGCGGTGCTACTTCATAGTGTAGGGACCCATTTTATAGAGGTCGCCATGAAGTGGCAAGTGGGCTTACATCATTTGATCGAAAAGTATACCAAGAACCTCATGTTCATTTTTATCTTTGCTGAGAAGCAATAGATTAACGTATGATAAGTGGATGTGCGGTCCATGTCTTTTTCACTCTTCCTGAATTGAAGTATCATTAAAAAGTACAACTTGTCTCACAAAAACAAGCCCTAATACAGCTTTGAAGAAAGAAAAAAAATATCTTGGAATGCAGAGAGAAAAAAAACTAACATGAGGTAAATAAAAATTACTGTGTCAGGAAGAGGTTGACATGTTTTTTGTGCAGGGAATCCCAAGGTCTAATCTATAGAGTAGTCTCTAAACCACCACTGACAGCTTGCAGATTTTGCTTCCTAGGTATGGTAAGCGAATGAATAAACAGATACACAGTCTTACAAATCCAAAGCCACGACGGCAGCATCTATACAATACAGTGATGAATGAGGTGAGTGATCAAAAGCCAGTCAGGAAACCGCACAAGTCATATCCAAAACAGCAAACTACAAACACCTTCACAAACTAATAGGATCCAAAAGAACATTATGGCACATAGCCATAGGCTGAGCATCTACAGCTGACCTGTACCTGTCCTTAGAAGATGTTGTGTGGTGGTGGCACAAGAACAGGAATGATGGCCACCCAGTTAAGTGCAGTGACCAGCGCTAGTACATGAGCAGTCTGACCTTGGGTTATATGGATGAAATGTACTATGTTGTCAAAGATCTGCGGGAAAAACACTAGACATACCAGAGACACTATGACAGAAGATTGCAGATGTTGCACCTACCGATGAGAAGCTGCTTTCTTTGGTGCATATTCGTATTCCACAGGATACCAGCGTCTGAAAGACAATGAGAATCTCGGGAAATGTCCACATGCATTGAGCCTCTACTGCATTTTTTTTTATCATTAAAGGACTCTAGGGTTAATAGTTCTCCTTGGGGAGATCCAGCTATTATAGAAAATCTTCCAGGCATTGATTCATGGGAAAAAGTATGCAAATTAGCTAACCTTCAGAAGAAAGAAAATGGTTTCATGTGCCACCTGAAGATAGCTACCCCTTAAGTCAATATCCGACTCATCAGGGCCTTCAAACGTAACTGGGTATATCAAGCAAACCATAATACGGCTGAAATCATCATCTAACATCTGAACAAAAAGAAATGCTAAAATGATTAGGGCTTAGAAATGCTAAAATGTTCAAGGCCCGAAACCAATCTTCTCATCCCTGAACAGATTTATTAAACATACAGCTTAGTATAGTTAGGTTATAAAATAGAAAGTGGAGCTATACATATGGTTGCTATGGGCAACAAAGTGAGTTTTAGACCTAGACGGTTTTCATATACGTGGCCCAATGTGTCATGAGAAAACAATCTCTGAATCACAAGAATAGGTAAAAGTATCAAAAAGTTATTCTCACATAAAGTGACACGTGTCAGATTTAAAAAATGGGGCTCTGTCAGGAAGGTCAAAACGGACTACATTCGTAGAGGGTTAAAGCCAAGTCAGGTACATAGAGGTTTATGAGTTCTTTCCCCTTTTCACAGTAGAGCAGGGAACAGTCTGACTAGGGGAGATACTTTAGGTCAATTCAATCTCAAAGCGTGTTGTATACACCACTAGCAAGAGTTAACAAGCTTCAAAAAGCTACTTTAATCTGTATATATTCTTAAGACTCCACAAACAGTCGTTACATATATACATGAATAGAAACATCTTCACCAGAGTAATATAAAACCTGGAATCCAACACTCAGTCATTGAGTTTACTGTCGCGGTATGAACGCCAACATCTCGTTGGTGATCCGCTCACCACAGCTGATCGGTCGGACGGCTGCCTGCATTACCCAGCATGCCAAGCACGCAATGTTTCGGGGGAAGGCCTGCCCCCTTTCTCAAGCGTAGGTTGGATACAACGTAAACACAACTTATACAAGTCACTAATCACGACAATACATTTAAAAATACATTTAACAGTACCTTATCTTAAAGACATACAAAAACGTATAACATCTACTTCAGGTTACCTTCATAGCCCTCTAATTACGTTACTTAGTATTGTAAGACACAAAATAGGAACTTCTATTAAACTCATACCTATTAGTCAACTAGCTATGCTACGGTAAACAGAGATCCTAAGGCATGCTGGAAAATACACGCAGTCGCCTCAAAGGAAAACATTCCAAAAACAATTCTCATTGAGTCCCTTAGGTGCAAGAGAGTCTAACTTGTGGATCCAAAAGACCTCACGCTGTAATAAACGCAATGTTAGTTGGTCGTGATCATTAGCTTCGACTACCTCAAGTACACCACCGTAGATCTGCCATCAGGTGGTCATTCTCATGAAAGTGTCTGGCTACAGTGGATTCCGTGAATTTAGGTTGTCCACTTTCTTTCTTACTACGATATTGGTCAATTTTAGATTTAAACAATCTGATCTGGGATTTATGCTCATTAAGCCTAATACGCATCATTCTGGAAGTTTGTCCCACGTAGCATTTGCCACATGGGCACTTCAGCAGATAGATGGCATTATTCATAGTGCATGTAAAGAAACCCCGGATAGTTATAGAATACACTTTCTTTTGCGTATCTAAAAATGTCTGTCTTGATTTCTTTCTATTTAAATCGGAATGTACTACATAACTGCCAATAGTCTTTCCCTTCTGATAAGACAAAATTTGGAGCTTCTCGGAACAGATGTCCATATTTAGGATCACTCTGTAAAACATGCCAACATTTACGGATAGTTTTGCTAATTAAATTAGAATGACAATCATAGAAAACCAGAGTCTGTGGTCATCATTTTTAATCCTTTTCATCCGAACCTCACTTCTCGTGAGTTGACCTATTTCATTACCAATTTTAGACACAGCCTCTTTATTGTATCCCTTTTCCACAAATTTCTCTATTAGTCTATCCTTATTTACATTATAATCAAAATCAGAAGAGCAGATATGTCTAAGGCTATGTTCACAGGGCTTAACTGCGGGGCGTAATTACGCCCCGCAATTACGCCGCGTGAGCGGGGGGCCGGCACTTCGCCGGCCCATAGAGAATCACTGTTAGCGGCGCGTATATGCCGCTAGAAAGTGACATGTGAATTATCTCCCCCCTCGGCGTATTCGCCGAGCAGGGAGGGGAGACGTAAACCATAGTTCTCTATGAGAACTGTGGATTACCGTAATAAATGGCCGTTTTTAGCCCGTAATTTGCGCACTTCGGCGCGTAATGACGGACCGAAATACGGCCCATTTTAAGCCGTGTGAACATGGCCTAAGACGCATAAACTGTCCCTTCGGGATTGCTTTAAAGGTATTTAGGGCATGTTGGCTCCCATTATGGAGCAAATTGTTACGATCGGTCTCTTTTTGGTACAACGTTGTACTTAACTGTGTATTCTCAACTTTAAACATAACTTCAAGGAAGTTAACACTCACTAAATCCTTATTCAAAGAAAACTCAATCAAGGGGTGTATAGAATAAATCTTGTGAAGTCATCGAGTTCTTGCTCAGTCTCACTCCACAACATGAACACGTCGTCCACATACCGGAGCCAGAGTTTCAAACACCGGCTCCAGTCACTGTGGACGACATGTCCAGTCTCAAATGCTTCCATGTAGATATTGGGGAAACTTGAAGCGACAGGGGAACCCATCGAGGTCCCCTGTCGCTGCCAATAAAGTTCTTGTCCAAATCTAAAATAATTCTGGGAAAGGCTCACCTCAAGTAACTCCATCAAAAAACAAATTTGTCTATTATAAAGCCCAGCATCCTCACTGAGTTTCTGTCTAATAGTCTGTACACCTTCATCGTGAGGGATGTTCGTGTAAATGCTTTTTACATCCAAAGTGCATAGAAAGGTGACGTCAACACTTTCTAATTGAGTAAGAAAATCATTGGTGTCTTTAAGGAACCGTGGTAAAGATTTAACGATCTTCTGTAGGAAACTGTCAATGTACACTGCAATTGGCTGAAAAACTGATCCTATGCCGGAGACTATCGGTCTAACAGGAGGGTCAGTAAGGGATTTATGAATCTTGGGAACTAAATAAAGTAATGGTACTCTCGGATGATCTACTCTCAACATTTTACTTGTCCTAAAATCAATCAGACCTTTTTTCTTCTCTTCTGATTTTTATATGTAATCTTTTTTTTAATAAAAAGAAAGGGATTTTTGTGTATTTTTCATATACTGTAGTATCTCCTATTTTGACTCGCTGTTTCCCCATTTGAAAATATTTTGTTTCGTTCCTTAATGACTTTTGCCCCGCCCTTAACTGCCTTTTTAACAATAAGGCTATCATCATTTTGTAAGCTAGTGAGACCCCAGCCCAATTTTTTGTGATGTTACTACAGGTTTGCTTTTCTACCCCGCCATTTTTTTAGTAATTTTCATTACGGCCAAATTTGCTTAAATTTTTCCCCAACGCTGCACAAAAAATGGGGGGATAAACCTGTTTTCTTGTACATTTTTCCCCCCACCCAATTTCCTTATTTTTTTAGTTTTTGCCAAAATGCTTTTCTTTCGTCTCCCCTGGGGGCAAAAAACCTAAAAGGGGGTTTCTTTGTTTAGCTTTAGACGGCCCTTTTAAATGGGTTCTCCCTGGCTAAAACTTAAAAAAGCTTTTTTTGGAAAATACTAAAGTAAATAAGGAAACGATGGGAAGGCTGTACAAGAAAAGCAGGTTTGATCCTGATATTTCTTGTGCAGCGTTGGAAACCTTTAAGCAATTAGTCCAAAAATTAAATTTACTAAAAAGGGGCGGAACAGTAAAAAAGAAAAAAACCCCTGTAGAAAACACAAAATTAGACGGCTCCCCACCAGTTACAAAATGATGATACCCCTTATTTTTAAAAAAGGGCGGGTTAAGGGGGGGCAACCGCCCGTTAGGGATCGAACTAATATACATTGAACAGCGGACAACTGGGAATGTACATAAATGAAAAGATAGACATCCCACACTTTCTATAAAAACAAAGATTGACAATATAATATCAGAGGCAGAAGAACAAGGTCTGATTAGTTTCATAGTTTGTAAAGCCGAAAAAAGACGAGACGTCCATCCAGTTCAGCCTGTTGTGCTAAGGTGTTGTTTCCAGGGGAAAGGGAAAAAAACCCCCCAATGGGTAAACCCCAATTTTTCCCTCTTTTAGGGAAAAATTCCTTCCCGACCCCAAATTCTGGGAAATTTGGGAAAAATTTCAGGGTTTAAAATGACCCCCCTTCCAGAACCCTTTGACACTAAAAACTTTTTTAATTTTTATGCCCAGAAATGAAACCAAAAACCCTTTTTAAAAACTCTGTTATTGAATTCACCGACAATTTTCCTCTGGCAGAGAGTCCACATCTCACTGCTCTTACATTAAAAAATCCCCTTTCATGTTTATGTAAAAACTTTCGTTCCCCCAAGAAATTAGGTTCCCCCCTTTTTCCCTAGATAACCCTTTTGGTAAAAAATAAATATTGGGAGGATCTCTATATTGCCCTTTTGATGTATTTAAACATATTTATTATGCCCCCCCAAAGCCGGTCTTTCCCCCCAAAAACTAAAAAACCCTAATCTTTTTTTAAATTTTTCAGGTATGTTCCACCCAGCCTTTTTTTAATTTTTTTTTTGCCCCCCTTTAAAACCTTTTTTCAACCCCCTCTACAATGCCCTTTCCTGTGCACTGGGGGCCCAAAAATGTAAAAAAATTTTCCAGTGTGGTCTAACCAGGGGACTTTAAAAGGGGGAAAAAATGTTCTCATCTTGTGCCTCTTTTGCCCCTTTTCAAAATGCACCCCCAAATTCCTTTTTGCCTTGCCGCTGCTGCCCTGACAGGGCTGCTACAATTAAGTTTACTTTTTCCACCGGGTTTCCCAAAGTCCCCCCCATGTCATTTTTTACCCAGCCTTTTTCCATTTAAACCCGGGTATTCATGAATGGTTTTTCCCTTTCCCCATTGCAAAACCCTTTGCATTTATCGGGTTTTAAAACCTCATCTGCCTTTTCCCTTTGCCCCCCCCTCCAATTTATCCAGATCCCTTTTTAATAACACTTAAATCCTCTTTTGGGTTTGATTACTTTCAGGGGCTTTGTATGGGCGAAAAAGATGGGTTATTCTACTGGCAACCAAACGTGAAAAGATCGTTAATGAAAAATTTTGGGGGATGGGGCCCAATATTTCCCTTGTGGTCCCCCCACTAAAACAGAAACCCAAAGTCAGGGGTATGTACCTTTAAATTTAAATACCCTTTTTTTTCTATCAGTGAGCCTTTTCTTACCCACTTGCACCTTTTCCCCCCAAATCCAAGCATTCCATTTTACTTACCAACCTTTTATGTGGCCCCGAAATCAAACGCTTTAAAAAAATCTAGATTTGCATCCGTGCCTCACCCCATCCGTCTAGCCCCGATTTCCCCTCATAGAATGATGAGATTTCTGAAGGACCCCTTCAAAAACCCCATGCTGGAAGGGGTTAAAACCATTTATTTTCGGGTGAATACTCCAGGATAGCATCTCTAAAAAACCCTTAAAAACTTTTTATTTTAAACAGTTTTTAAAGCAAAGGGTTTTTTTTTCCTGGACCCTTTTTTTTTTGCCCCCTTTTTTAAATTTGGCCCCCTTTCTTTTTGCTATGCCAACCCTTTTGGGGACATACCCCGTTTTTAAAGAAAGTCCATAAATATTAAAAAATAGGGGCCTATCTATGAACCCATTAACCCCCTTGGGACACGTGGGTTTATGCCATCTGGACATGGGGATTTGTCTTTTTTTAAAATCTTTTTAAACTGAGCGCATTTCCCTTTTGGGGTAAAACAAAAACCTTAAGTTGGAGTTTACCTCATCCCTTTTTCACAGGAAAACCATCCTCCTCAGTTAAAAAACATTTGGGGAAAAAAGTGATTAATTTGGTTTGCTTTTTTTCAACGCCCTCTACTGTCTCTCCCTCAGTATTTTTCAAAAAGGGGGAAAATTTTTTGTTTTAATCTTTTTACTATTTATATAGTTAAAAAAATTTTTGGGGTTAGTTTTTACCTTTCCCTTTGGGGAAACGTCTTTTTTCCTCTCCAGCTTTGTTTCCTTTACTTTTTTTTACAAAACTTTATTTTTTTTCCCCCTTTTGCTTCTTGGCCCCTTCACTTTTTCCCCCCTTTTTAGTAGGTGAAAAACCTTTTTTTTTGTTTTTTTTTGCCTCTTTTTCATCCCGTTGATCCACATTGGGTTTTTCCCGTTTTTAATTTTTTTTATTAAAATAAAAGGGATTACCCCCTCAAAATTGGGGAAAACTGGGGTGTTTTTAAAAAAATCCCATTTATTTTTTAGTTCTCCCCTATTAAAAAAAACATTGTACCCGTCAAATACGGTTTAGGGCCCCCCCTAAGCCCGAATTTAAAATTGGGCCCTTTCCCAATATTAAAATGTTTTTGTGGCTCATTTAAAAAAACTCATTGAAGGAAAAAACGGAAATTTATTATTTATGGTCCATTTTCCCCGGTTTCCCCTCAAAAATGAACCTTTTTTACCTGTTTATTTTTTAGTCAATAATAAATCTAGAAGGGGCCCTTTTCCCCTAGTCGGGTTTTTCACCATTTGGGGAAAGGTAATTTTCATTTGTTTTTGACAAAAACCTTTTCCTTTTTGGGAAACTACAGGTTTTTAGATTCCCAATTATGTTGGATATTAAAATCGCCCTAAATTTAAAA
The DNA here is from genome assembly GCA_025379985.1 of Phyllomedusa bahiana. NCBI lineage: Eukaryota > Metazoa > Chordata > Amphibia > Anura > Hylidae > Phyllomedusa > Phyllomedusa bahiana. Next base: position 79,874 of record JAODAL010004258.1, on the reverse strand, counting down.
ACCCCCATTCTGGGTTAGCCCCTCATCTATTTTCCTAGGATACATCCCTTTTAAAGGGTTCTGTTTTTACTTGGGGGCCAAAAGCAGAACCCCCATTAGTTTTATATTGTTATTGTTACCCCCTGTATATTTTCCCATAATGATTTTTATTTTTCCCTTACCTGTACCAAAATCTTCCCGAGTTTTTGGCTTAACAGGATTTTACATAAAAGACAACCCCCCCCTTTCCGGGCTTTCCCATCCCTTTTTAAAAAGACTGGGAATCCTGTAATTAACCCCCCCCTCGTATTTTCGTCCAGCCAAAGTTCATTATCCCCCATTCAAAAATTTTTTTCCCTTTAGCTATTTAAAACTTTTAGTTCATTAATTTTGTTTTTGGGCAGGGCTCCTGGCATTGGGGCCCCCTGCAAATTTTTTGATTTTTTTAGTTTTTTTTTTCCCTTTTTCCCCTGATCTTTTTTTCTTTGCTAAAACCCCCCCCCCCTCCCTCCACCCCCCCTGTTTTTAAATTCCCAATTCCCACCCCTCTATCTTCACTATCCCTTTATGCTTTTAAAGTGTATTACCCCCCCCCCATCCCTAGTTTTAAAATTCCTCCAACTTCCTGGGCCCTTTTGTCCCCCAATACAGCTGCAACCCCCCCCCAAATTTTGGGGCCCGCCCCCCTCCCTAGCATAGAGCCCTTTTTGCCAAAACGGGGTTTTAGGAATTTTTGGGAAAATAAAATGTTTTTAAGTAGAACATCCGAGGGGGTACCAAATTTCTTTTTTAGTTCCCCCCATTTTAAAAAATCCCTTTCTGGGCCCTCCTGTTTAGACCGTTTGGCCCCCGGCCCTAGGGTCAGGGTTTTTTAGCCAAATTTTTAAATGTTTCATTGACATTTTCCCCACAGAAGATTGTTAAATCCCTTTTCCCGGGTTTTCCCTTTTTTATAATAAAATTTACTTTTTTTAAAATTTGAAAATGTTGATGTTTCCCCACGTCCCACCTTTTTATGCAATTTGGATGTAAAAAACCTTTACACCGGTTTGGGCCTAAACCCCAAAATAATCCCCCAAGCTTCCTTGGAAGGGTGGAAAAAAAATATGAAATTAATTATCAGCGAAATGGCGGGGAAAATTATTTTTTGGTCATCCCCTCACGCAAATTTTTTGGGGTTTTAATAAACCCACCACATCCCCAAGCCCCCATCGTAAAAACGGGGGTTTTTCCCCCTCCATCAACCCCAAAACAAATTCAATTCACGGCTTGTGCTGTGCCCTACTCTCAGGCGTTCTGGCTAGAGCTGCTTGATACTCTAAAAGACAAATTGGGAATAAAAGGGGCCCTTCACTCCTAATTTCCTACTCTTTAAACGACTCCCCCGGTCCCCAACAAACACAGTAAAACTCTCTCACATTACACTCCTAGGGCCCCAAACGTTTTTTTGCTTAACAGATGGCTAGATGAACTACCCCCACAAAGGGGTGGGGTTTTTGGACCATGGTAAAAATTCTTATCTTAATTTAGAAAAGGCAGAGGGTAAAAAAGGGAAAAATATACATTAACAGCAGGCTTTTTTTGCTACCTGGAAACCTTTTAAATCGAAGCCTTCATGCCTGAAGCTGAAATCACTCAACTTGTATATCCGTCCGCCTTACAAAATGGTATCGCGAGGGGGAACTGACAAACACCTTGGGGGGGCTGAAATTGAACCTACGGGACTAGTGATAGCACTAGGGGGTGGAAAACAAAGATTGGGGAGAGTGTTGAGGATCCAAACTCTTTTCATATAGTGGGGATTGCCGGGATCAGTTCTATGGGAGACGTAGGAAGGACTTTCTCATTTCAAATACTGATACTCTGAAAGCTTAGGGTGCTCTTTTGGCGCAGCGTTTAGATGTGTTACATAATTATAGATATTTAATTATAAAATACAAAAAATTGGGGGGTTCTTTTTCTTTGCTTGCCCTTCTTTATGCACATTTGTATACTAGGAGTATCAAGTAATAAGCAGATATTGTGTCCTCGGATACCTTCTGGATTCGTTTATAAGCCACACAGCACTACTGTCGCAAACTTGGACATTGTGGAATCTACTCGTGACATGTGCATTATGTGAAGTCCACTCATGATGCTTATAACTGCGATCTAATTGTTTCAGTGTTACATTGGAATGGGGATCGTGGTAATCTTACTTTGTATAGACTCCTACATTGCTGTGTACTATGTTAATTTTTTTATTCTCTACAGTGTTATGACTGTACTGTGAACCTCAATAAATGTAATTTCAAAAAAAAAATAAAAAAAAAAAAACCTTTACACCAACATCCCTCACGATGAAGGTGTACAGGCTATTAGACAGAAACTCAGTGAGGATGCTGGGCTTTATAATAGACAAATTTGTTTTTTGATGGATTTACTTGAGGTGATCCTTTCCCAGAATTATTTTAGATTTGGACAAGAATTTTATTGGCAGCGACAAGGGACCTCGATGGGTTCCCCTGTCGCTTCAAGTTTCCCCAATATCTACATGGAAGCATTTGAGACTGGACATGTCGTCCACAGTGACTGGAGCCGGTATTTGAAACTCTGGCTCCGGTATGTGGACGACGTGTTCATGTTGTGGAGTGAGACTGAGCAAGAACTCGATGACTTCACAAGATTTATTAATTCTATACACCCCTTGATTAAGTTTTATTTAACCAAGGATCTAGTGAGTGTTAACTTCCTTGATGTTATGGTTAAAATTGAGAATACAGTTATGTACAACGTTGTACCAAAAAGAGACCGATCGTAACAATTTGCTCCATAATAGGAGCCAACATGTCCCAAATATCCTAAAGCAATCCCGAAGGGACAAATTATGCGTCTTAGACGTATCTGCTCTTTTGATTTTGACGCGAATGTAAATAAGGATAGACTAATAGAGAAATTTGTGGAAAGGGGATACAAAAGAGAGAGTGTGTCTCAAATTGGTAATGAAATAGGTCAAATCACGAGAAGTGAGGTTCGGATGAAAAGGATTAAACAAGATGACCACAGATTCTGGTTTTCTATGATTGTCATTCTAATTTAATTAGCAAAACTATCCGTAAATGTTGGCATGTTTTACAGAGTGATCCTAAATATGGACATTTTTTCCGAGAAGCTCCCAAATTTGTCTATCAGAAGGGAAAGACCATTGGCAGTTATGTAGTACATTCCGATTTAAATAGAAAGAAATCAAGAAAGAAATTTTTAGATATGCAAAAGAAAGGTACTCACCCATGTTTATCCTGCCAAAACTGTAATGGCATAATAAGAGGATCCTCTATTGCCCACCCTACGTTAGGGTATTCTATAGCTATCCGAGGTTTCTTTAAATGCACTACGAATAATGCCATCTATCTGTTGAAGTGCCTATGTGGCAAATGGTACGTGGGACAAACTTCCAGAATTATACGCATTAGGCTTAATGAGCATAAATCCCAGTTCAGATTGTTTAAATCTAAAATTGACCAATATCAGAGTAAGAAAGAAAGTGGACAACGTAAATTCACGGAATCCACCGTAGCCAGACACTTTTATGAGAATGACCACTTGAGGTAGTCGAAGCTAATGATCACGAACAACTAACATTGCGGTTATTACAGCGTTAGGTCTTTTGGATCCACAAGTCAGACTATCTTGCACCTAAGGGACTCAATTGTTTTTGGAATGTTTTCCTTTGAGGCGACTGCGTGTATTTTCCAGCATGCCTTAGGATCTCTGTTTACCGTAGCATAGCTAGTTGACTAATAGGTATGAGTTTAACAGAGGTTCCTATTTTGTGTCTTACAATACTAAGTAACGTAATTAGAGGGCTATGCAGGTAACCTGAAGTAGATGTTATACGTTTTTGTATGTCTTTTAAATAAGGTACTGTTAAATGTATTGCCGTGATTAGTGACGTGTATAAATTGTGTGTACGTTGTATCCAATCTACGCTTGAGAAACATTTCGTGCTTGGCATGCTGGGTAATGCAGACAGCCGTCCGACCGATCAGCTGTGGTGAGCGGATCACCCACGAGATGTTGGCGTTCATACCGCGACAGTAAACACAATGACTGAGCGTTGGATTCCAGGTTTTATATTACTCGGGTGAAGATGTTTCTACTCATGTCTATATGTATCTATTGACTGTTTGTGGAGTCTTAAGAATATATACAGATTAAAGTAGCTTTTTGAAGTTTATTAACTGTTGCTCGTGGTGTATATGACACGCTTTGAGATTGAATTGAGCAGCATTTTGCAGATGGGGTCCGGCGGGTGTCGTTATTAACCTGGAACCTAGAAGTGCGTTATATATGTGGAGATACTTTAGGTAACAGCTGTCTGTAGAGGGGTAACTTTCTTTGCTTTAGGCTATGTTCACACGGCTTATTTCGAGGCGTATTTACGGACGTAATTACGTCCGCAAATACGTCCCGAAATACGTTTCAAATAATGAACAATTAGATTAGCATTGATTCCAATGTAAAATACGCCTCGTCGTCCACACGAGGCGTATTTTTGCGATGTATTTGCGGGCGTAAATACGATCGTAAAATTAAGTCCCCTGTCACTTATTGAGGCGTATTTCGCAACGTAAATCCACATAGTAAAGAATGGTCATTGTATTAACGACTCTAAATACGCGCCACACTTTGTGAAATGTATTTGAAACGTATTTTGGGACGTATTTGTGGACGTAATTACGTCCGTAAATACGCCCCGAAATAAGCCGTGTGAACATAGCCTTAGGCTATGTTCACACGGCTTAATTGCGGGACGTAATTACGCCCCGCAATTACGCCGTGTGGACGGGGGCGGGGCGGGAGCGGGGGAGTGAGCGGGGGGCCGGCACTTCGCCGGCCCATTGACTTGAATTGCCAGCGGCGCGTATACGCCGCTAGTAATTCACGTCAATTATCACCCCGCCCAGCGGATTCGCCGGGCGGGGAGAGGAGACGTAATCCATAGTTCTCTATGAGAACTGTGAATTACCGTAATGAATAGGCCGTTTTCGGCACGTAATTGGCGCACTTCGGCGCTTAATAACGGACCGAAATACGGCCCATTTTAAGCCGTGTGAACATAGCCTTACTCTCCCTTTCACATTTTAAGGCTCATTGAGTTGAATGTGACAAAGAACTTTGTATCTTATAGGTGGCACTGAAGTTCTTGTTCTTTATCCTTGAGATTATATGGTATGTAAATGTCCACACCCCTCTGCCTAATAAGGTACATAACCCCTACTAAATGTGATTCAAGTTTCATATGAATTCTCCTATACTGGGTTCCTCTGGGTTTTACCATATAATCCATGTCTCCATAAGAGCAAACATTAAATAAGCACAGATGAGTGCATAATTTGGACAGGGGCAGTATCAGAGGCATATAGTGCTTGCTCTGATCACTTATCAGTGTCTTTCTGCTCCCTAAAAGTGTGGTCGTTGTGGGATTTTGCACGGCCCCCGGAAGAGGACCATAGTGATGCGAGTAGAACCAACCAGCCAAGAGAAAAATAGTCTCACAGTAGAAATCCTTCTGCATCCTGGACTTTCCTGTCTAAACTAATGTGGAGCACAAACGGCTCAGGGTCCTGCCACCTCCATCCAAACAAGATAACCTGTACTCCTCAGCCTCTGCAGGGGCTTCTCATCCTCAACTTGCAGTGCTTTGACAGAGCCAGGAATAACCATAAATGTCGGTGGTGTTAGGTGTGCTGTCACAAGGAGACTCATAGTTATAAAACTATACATTACCTGCATAGCTCTTTAATAGTACTGACATCAATTATCCTGTAATGCAGGTGTCTCATAAACTGAGGCATGTATTTATTCAGAAATTGTTTATCCACGTGCACAGAATTCCCTACAAAAAAGAAACAAATGCATATCATACTTTCACTGTTTGTGAAATATTAAATAAAAAAAGATAAAAGTACAATACAAAAACATGGAAATCATTTCATTTGGCCTATATCGCAGCCTTTTGCAATAGGGAGTTCTCCTTATGCCACAACAGTCAGTGTTTAAAGGGGTTTTCTCACCATGCAGTTTCACTGAGTCACAAGCAACTTTTCATCCACTCTGTCAGGTTGTGGGTAGTTCTATAGCAGCGATTAGAATATGTAGCTTCTCTATAACTAGCTGAGACATTATAAAGACATACGTGCAGGAGATTTAATCTGTGTAAAGCAAGCTACAAGTGCTCTTAGGAGTGAAAACAGTCTCTTATCTAGAAACAAAAAAGCTAATCTTTTTTGAGATAATGAGTCTTCTCTGAGAGTGAGCTCCATTCACGTTGACACGAATCCCTGCTCGCTGTCTAATCAGGAAGGAAGATAATGGTCAGAGCCAGAGGAAACCTATGTGCACTCAGAGCGGATAAAATCTCTCGTCTCTTAACCAAGGTAAAATCAAAAGACTAATGTACTTGGAAAAAGTCTCTAATTACCTGTCCCTAGATGTTGAAAGCTAAACTTTGTAGTGAGAAAACCCCTTTAAGTGGTCCTGCAATTTACAATGTTCTGGAAACCCTTCCTCCACAAAATGTGTGGATTTTCCAGTATAAAAGACATTTTCCACCCCATCAATAGGATGTATATGGCAACATCCAAAAACTCATTTTGAGCAGCACAAACCTCTGCACTGGATTGCACATTTAAGACCCTTAATTGGATTAAAGAATGTGCAGAATATGAAAGAAAAACAAAAACACCAGCCTCCAAAAACTTGCAGTCATTTTTTTTTTTATTGATCAACAACAGTTCCCATGAAGCATTACAGCCCAAGTAGGGGGAACAAGTAATGTCAATGTTACATGTTAACTGTTGATGATAAAAGAAAGTTTTTTTGATGGTGGCATTACCAACAAATTCGATCATTTAAAAAGTGATACACCCTTTAAGTACCAGATGACATATTATGTAAGTGGCCCTGAGCTTGAGGACTTAAGGTACCTATTCTGACAATTTAGGCCTAAACCTCATCCAGTGCACTGCATCCGTCTTGGTAAAATACCTTTAAAACGGGTTTTCCAGGAATACAAACATTAATAGGCTAGTTGATTAGCCAGCAAGTCAGATCAGTGGGAGTCCAACTCCTAGCACCCCAAATATGGGATACAATCTTTTTGTTATTTCCTACATTGGTCTAAACTTACCCGATGGTTATCCTTCATTATCTAGTGATACCTTTATGAAGTTTCTCCAGTACCTCCTATCATTAGGAAATTTTCCAGGACTTCCTTCACAGTACTCTGATCTTGATGACATATTCCCTAAACATCCTGGTCTTTTTAAAAAGTGTTATTTCCCATTGGCAGCATAAATACAGCATTAGCATACAGTCTTACTTACAACTCACTTCATGCAATCGCTACTTTGAGAAACCTTCCTATGGTATATCATTACCGTTCAAGGTTTGAAGATGCACCCAGACAAGGTTTTCATCATTCTTTGGTGGCCTTGGAGAGCATTCCAACACGTCATACTGTTTGCTAACTACTGGCAATAATTTATTCATAAATCCCTCTAGTTCTACATCTGGGGTAGTTCCTTTTACTATTAACATACACATAAAGGAGAGGGCAGAACTGTTGCTGTTGGTTTGAAAAGGTATTTTGTCCCTTTTAACAACTCAATGTGTACTCTGTGTCTGCTCTCGTCCTCTCTTACCCAGATGTCCTCGAGCCCTCTATGTCTGAGTGGACGCCCCTTCAGTGGATTAAATAGCCATTTTAAAAGATCATTTAACATGATACTTCACATGTAACTACTTCACAAAAAAAACAAAAAACTCTCTCTTCAGCAGAGCAGCATTATTGCATAAGGGATCCAGTACTGCTGGTGGTGACATCCATTTAAGAGGACTGGCGAGATCTGTTGTACGGGTTTAAAGGTTAAAGATCCTAACACCATGAAACCTTGGTGTACCTTCAATCCACCCAAAGACTAAACCTATAGCAACCTTGCAGGTTCTTGTCTTTTACACATATTAACTTCATTCTTCCATACAGGCTAGCTGAACGGTAGAGATGGTCTTTTAGGAGCCCTCTGTAGCCAATGCCCGTTCCCACATACAGTGAAGGAAATAATTATTTGATCCTTTGCTGATTTTGTAAGCTTGCCCACTGACAAAGAAATGAATAGTCTATAATTTTAAGGGTAGGGTGTGTGTGCGTTTGTGTGTGTGTGTGTGTGTGTGTAGGATCTACTTAATAACCAATATTCACTGCATGCTAAATAAGGCGATGCACAAAGCACAAACAATGAAAAAAATGGAGTAAAATCTATTGGGTAAAGAAAGAATTGCAGTCCACTAATATTTGAAATATCGGTATGTGTGCGGCGTGCGATTGGTGGATGCGGGAAGTGTGCGGCGTGCGATTGGTGGATGCGGGAAGTGTGCGGCGTGCGATTGGTGGATGCGGGAAGTGTGCGATTGGTGGATGCGGGAAGTGTGCGATTGGTGGATGCGGGAAGTGTGCGATTGGTGGATGCGGGTAGTGTGCGGCGTGCGATTGGAGGATGCGGGAAGTGTGCGATTGGTGGATGCGGGATGTGTGCGGCGTGCGGTTGGTGGATGCGGGAAGTGTGCGGCGTGCGGTTGGTGGATGCGGGATGTGTGCGGCGTGCGGTTGGATGATGCGCGAAGTGTGCGGCGTGCGTTTGGTGGATGCGGGAAGTGTGCGGCGTGCGGTTGGTGGATGCGGGAAGTGTGCGGCGTGCGGTTGGTGGATGCGGGAAGTGTGCGGCGTGCGGTTGGTGGATGCGGGAAGTGTGCGGCGTGCAGTTGGTGGATGCGGGAGGAGTATAGTGTACACTATTTTTACCATCATTCTCAATGGAACATGCACGTGATAAGTAATTTATTTTTTATGGAGGGTGGAGGAGAGGGGAGCATTGAAAAGTTTGCTATGGGGCCCTGCCATTGCTAGTTTACTCTCTTGGCCATAGTGTTTGAGATTGGGAAGTTCGGTTTTTGTCCAGGTTCTGAAAGTCCTTAAGCACATCAGATAAATCTTTTTTGTATTTGTTCTCATGTTATTATTCCCCGGAACTTATCAATCAGTACCTGGAATATTGTTTGCACATAAGATAATAGGCTAAACCTCATGAAATCCGCAGTAGTTTCAAAAACCTAAGCTACACTTGAGAAGAAGCAAAATCTGAGGCTGTAACATGCCGCTACTTGGACTAAACAAAACAAAAAAAATCTGACAAACATTGTCAGATCAAATATGGTTGTAGACCACATATTTTAGGCATAGAGCATCCTCTTAAGGTTGCATTCTGCTTCATTGTTCCCTACAAAGTCTGTAGAGGAATAATTTATATAACTCATGGTTTCCAGCTTCCTGTGTCCTCATTTTGAACAGCTTTTATATATTTCTGCTAGATCCTCTGGTTCTGAACCAGTTTTCCAAATCTATCAAAATAGGAGATTAATCCGATCGTTGACTCCACAACTTAATCAAATTGAACCGTTATGGCCCAGAGGTAAGATTGTGGGTACCAGAAAGAGAGACCCCATGTTTCAAGGCTCATTAGGGACTCCTTTAGGGAATGTCTTACACTGTTATATACCTCACCAGGCTCCAGCGCGGCTTCCTTTGCAGCCTGTCAGCACCTCTGCCACTCTGCAATGCTTTATCACGACAACCCCTATAAACAGGAATATAGAGCAGGATAAAGAAATTAGGCGATACCTACCAGCCAGAGGGCAGAAGCCAGGTGGGGTATGTTTCCTAATGAATGACAGGAACTCGTACTCTGCTTGTGCTAATGATATTTTACTGTCCCTCACAGCTTGCGTAAGACCGGACTGCAAATCCAAAATTAAAGAAAAAAAAAATAGTGAGGGAATCAAACACTAAAAATGAATTATGAAATTTACCACATAATCATATTTATAATAATCATTATACAGTAGCTCACATTGGATTATCCTCACATTTTTATAAATATTGTATTTTATCATTTTATTGGACAATATTGAAGATATGGACACTTTAATAGAATGTAAAGTAGTCAGTGTACAGCTTGTATAACAGGGTACATTTTCACTTAGGGGTGCACTCACTTTTGTTGCCAACGGAATAGACAATGATGGGTGTGTGTTGAGGGCACCAAATTCACACTGTTATACAAGCTGTACACTGACTACTGTACATTGTATCAAAGTGTCAAATTTTCATTGTTGTCCCATGAAAAGATATAATGCAATATTTACAAAAATGTGAGGGGTGTACTCACTTTTTTGAGATACTACGAGGTTAGCACGAACTCTAGACGACAGGATAAACAGTACAAGACAATTGTTAGGTAATGGCGTTTTAATCTCTTGCGTATTATGCACATCCGCCAAATGAAGGAAGAAATATATTTATAGAAATATAAAGGCAGTAGTGTTTGTTCTGGCTTTCTGGATAATATAGGTCATGGGACAGCAGTGTGATTGTTGTAAACAACAGAGAAACTATAAACTGGGTTAGAATACACAGGTAAATACAGTAGACTGGCTTGGAGGATTGATGCAAAAAAATTTATTAAAATGCTAGAATTTTCTTCCAATATCTATTGAGTCAAATGGTGAGGATACAGCTGCTATAAATTTCTGAAACAGCAGTAAAATCCTACATGCTAGATTATCTACATCGACACAAATGAAATTATTGGCAGACTTTCATGGATCAATGCTTTTTTTTTAACTGAGCATTAGTTCAGTTGTGAGACTATCCGCAACCCCTCCTCTTTCATATACTTCATATACTTCGGAGAAAATTATGCTCCAAAGTACGTTGCATGTACATACACTTTACTTTCCTTCCACCAGGAAGCTTAAAAATCAACCATTTCACTGTCAAACCATAGGAGATCTTGCATTAACCTCTTCACTGCCCTAGATTACCAAGGATACAGGTATTAGCATTCTCACTGTAATAGGTCGGCTAGCATATGGACATCAAAGAGGTTTTCAGATCTCGCATATTGATGACCTGCACCTTTCTTGGGAATGGACTCCAAAAGTCTCAGTTTAGAATGGAAGAGTATGTCATGCTTGTGCACTACTCTCTGTTTGGCTGTAATATGAAAACCCATATAAATTAATGGAGAGTAGTGAACAAGTGTGACTCATCTGAAATGGATACTCCTGGGGGCCTGTGTTTGAGGGTGTCAGAGGTGGGACCCTCACATATCATACATTGATGGCATATTTTATCAATATACCATCAATGTGCGTTATGAGAATACCCCTTTAACATATTCACTGCTCTAGACCACCAGGGATTCTGGCATTACCTTTCTACTCCTGTGGCAAAATCCGTATGTGTTGCATATGAATCTTAATGCAAAGAGTTTAATTTGCAATAAGAATGAGCATGCTGCACCATTTATACAGATAGTTTCCAAGATGCGTAGGTGGGATTTTCAAAACTCCATCCACATACAGTGTACTGCAAACTGACACAATTGGCAAGTTGCAACTCACAAACCAAATCTGACGCAATGCCGCCGTATCTCACCATGCCTAAGGCTCTGTACACACTGAAGCCACAATGCTGTAACAGACCCTTTGTCCAATTCATTAAGACGTGTTTTATGGAACCACAGTGACTTAATGGGATCAGTCAGGATATTTTTCACTTTAAGAACTGAGCAGCAGGCTATGCTTTTCTTGCATTCAGAAATACAGGAAAGCTTTTAACAAAACATGAATAGAGTCTACTGTATTGTGTAGTATATAAAAGTTACCTTTCCATGATGCTCCTTGCACCAGTTAGACATAGAATCCAGTAACTCATCTGGCTGTTTAATTATCAAATTGGGGCCCTGCAAAAAAAAGTAAAATTCCAACTTTTAGGGTTTAGAAACCTTTATTCTCTATGAAAACGTAAGAAAATACTTTCTAAGGCTATGTTCACACGGCTTAATTTCGGGAGGTACAGTATGCCCCGCAATTACACCGGGTCTTCGGGAGTCGCACTGATTTTTTTTTTTTTTTAAATACACTAAATGAGACCATTAATGTTCAGTGTTTCAGTACTTTTAGCCAACTTGCCGATCTCTAACAAGGAGGATAATGGCAAAATTCACCACAGGTGTTTGATCCCTGAATCGCTCAATAAATTTAGGGGGATCAGTTTGAATTATTGGAATTTAAACAGTCCTCCTCATCATGCTGTTCACATTTTGACATCATGAGATCAAGACAACACCTTACAATTAATCAAGCCTTGCACCTGTTTTGCAGGCATGGTGGAGAGCCATTTTCTGTTGGGGCCTTCAGGGCACTCTGGAAAATAATTTGGCGCAGGTTTTGTGGTTGCTGAAAGGAAAGGAGATGAGGGACTGAGAATATTTAAGTCTGTTGTCCCCATGTAGCACAGGTTCTTGTTCCCTGGCAAACCTGTGTAGAATCACCAGCTGTAGATTATAGGTGACAACTAAGGGCACTCGGGCTTCATCCTGTGTCTCTTTGTATGTAAGCAGACTGTCCCTGTTGATTGCTGCCGCTTTGCTTATTTGGTTGTCCGTCACTTTTGGTTTGTATCCCAGTCAAAAGGGATTCCATCCTAAGATCCAGGAGGTGCTTGTCCAGGTCTGCTTAGTTGGAGCAGATATGATTGCATCGCAAAGCCTGGCTGTATAGATTGTTTTGTCTGTTTGGGGGTGGAATCTGTCGTGCCTCAGGTAGGCAGTTTTTTCTGTTGTATTGGTGGTATATTGAGGGGAGAAGGCAGTGGTCCATAATGTGTATAGTGGTATCCAGGAAGTGCATTTCACGATCTGAAGAACTAGTTTTAAGGTTGATGATGGGGTGAAAGTCATTAAGGTCGCTATTGAATTTAAGGAGGTCCTCCTCCCCTGCAGTCCAGATCACCAGGATATCCTCAATATAACAAAGGTGAATCATAGGTTTGGTGGTGCATGTTGATAGATATGCTCCTTCCAGTTCTGCTATAAAGAGATTTACGTACTGTGATGTATATTTTGAACCCACGGATGTTCTCATTCGCTGAAGATACAGGTCCTCGCCAAAACCAAAATAATTGTGGGCAAGAATGAATTGTACTGATTTGACTGATTTTGTTTCTCCAGATGCACCCGGCATGCTGCAACCCCTTCCTTGTGGGGAATGCTTGTATACAAGGATTCAGTGGTGGCCTAAATGGTACAATCAGGCAGTAGGCCAAAGGCATTCATTTTGTTTAAAGGGTCAGTGGTGTCCTGGATGCAGCTAGGAGTGTCTCTGCCCAAGGGTTTTAGGAGGTTTTCCACCCAACCAGAGATGTTTTCCATTCATGTCCCAATACCATAAATGATAGGCGACCGTCTTTGTGGATCTTTGGGAGCAGCCCAGTATGGGATTCTCTGGGATGAGCAGTTTTACCTGCTTCTGGATCGGAAACTTCTTGATTGTATCCATAAGTGTTGAGTTAAATCCAGGCCATAGGGTCCACTTAGATTTTTTGGTGGGTTCCTTATGAGCTGTTCTATCTCTTAATCAGTGCTGTATGGAAAGTCTTTGTCATAGAGATATTCCTTCTTATTTTTCTGAAAAACTCCTCCATATCATTGCAGTTTGATGCTGTCAGTGTGTTCTAATTGGAGAGACCTTTTGAGCGAACTGACATTTCTTGTTGATCTAGCTTATAGAAGGAAAGGTTCAAAATACAGCTCTAGTGAACTGGTGAACCTTTCTAGCTAGACAGACACAAAGGGCCACATTTGGGCCACAACCTGTTTAGGTCTAAAACTAGATTACAGGGGGCAAAAAGTGATTTTAGACTAAACATTTTTCATACTGTGGCCCAAAATGTCACTGAAAGGAAATCGAACACATTGAAAAAAAATGTAAATACACACCCCGGGCCATTTATTAGGTACACCTGTCCAACTGCCGTTAACACTTAATTTCTAATCAGCCAATACATGGGGGAAACTCAGTCATTTGGGCATGTAGACAGGGTCAATAAAATCTCCTGCAGTTAAAACCCAGCACAGTAGGGGGAAAAAAGGGTGTTTTGAGTGCCTTTGAACGTGGCAGGGTTGTTGGTGCCAAAAGGGCGGGTCTGGTATTTCAAAAATGCTGTTCCTGGGATTTTCCGCAAAACCCTTTCTTAGGTTTACAGAGAATGGTCGAAAAAAAAAAAACATCCATGAGGGGCAGCCCTTGGGGGCCGGAAATCCCCTTTGTTGATGCCAGGGTAAAAGGGAGAATGGGCAGACGGGTTCAAACTGACAGAAAGGCAACAGTGACTCAAATACCCCCCTTTAAAACCCAAAGGTGGGCAAAAGCATCTCTGAACGCCAGTACGGCGAACTTTGAGGCAATGGGCTACAGCGCAGAAGACCACCCCGGGTGCCATCCTTTCAGCTAAGAACAGAAACGAGGCCCAAATTTTCCCCAACTCATCGAAATTGGACATGAAGATTGGAAAAAACGTTGCCGGGTTGAGAGTTATTTCTGCGCGCATTCGGAGGGTAGGGCAAAATTTGGGCGTCAACAACAGAAAGCATGGATCCATACTGCCTTGTATCAACGGTTTAGGTGGTGGTGGTGGTGTCATGGTGGGGGAATTTTTCTTGGCACTCTTGGGGCCCCTTTGGGACCAAAATTGAGATCGTTGCACACCTTGGGAAAATCTATGCCATGAAGAATTGAGGCAGTTTTTGAAGGCAAAAGGGGGTCCAAACCTTTTCTAGCATGGTGTACCTAATAAAGTGGCCGGTGAGTGTACACCATCATAATAAAGTATTTGCATCACTTCAATAGAATACACTGGTGCTCTGTCATATATAAATCTGCTTAACATTCAAACTGCAACACCAAGAAGGTAAAGTCTTTGGCTACATTCACACAATGAAAATGTCAGTGCCGAAACCGCGTCTTCTACTTATCGGAAGTTCCGCGTTTGTATGCGGAAATTTAGACAGGAAAAAACACTTTTTCCCAAACCCCCATTTTTGCCTTTTTTCTATAATGGGGGGCCCCAGAAAATGCTCAAAGCGGGCAAGTCGATTCTTTAATCGGGGCCAAAAAGAATTCAGTGCTGAGGAAAATCAGCCTCATGTAAATCACAACGCTAAATTTCCATAGGGAATAAGGTAATTTGTAATGCAGTCGGATTGGATGATGATTTCTGAGGCAGATTCAGCACTTAATCCGCCCCAAAATCAGCGTCCAAACCAGCCGTGTGAACAAACCCTTAGGCCCGTTCACAGGGTTATTCAAGCCTAATTGCGGGACGGTCCTGCCCAAATACGGCTGAATAAGGGGGGGGGGCCTGCCCGCCGGGTCCATAACTTTCATTTTCCACGGGGCGTATTCCACCGGGTTTAAAGAAAAAGTAATTTTTCCCCGCCCCCGGGGGTTCGCTAGCGAAAAAGGGAGAGACGGTCCTAGTCTCTATGAGAACTGTGGATTAACGTAAAGGCTAGGACGGATTTCAGCCGTATTGCAGCGCTGGACGGCGCGCAATACGACTGAAATCCTTCCATGAAATAAGCCGTGTGAACAGCCCTTTAGAATTATTGAAATCACAGAAATGACAGACCTGTTAATAATATGCAAATGATAAACATAATTGAAAGAAAACAAAACACCTTGATTTTATCAGTATGAAATATACACCCCCTTCAAAAAAAAACATCTTAGCCTTTGGGAGGCACAAAGTTTTAATTTTAAAGGTTCATATATCAATAACATTTTTAAGCACAGAAATATACAGACATAATAAAGTCACATAATGACAATAAAATTAAGCTATTTGACTTTTTCTGAGCTATTGTGGTGGCTGTGCCAAGGGCCCAGCCAAATCTTGTCTAGCTCTGCAGCATAATGGCATCATATACAGGCACATGACCCTGCAGCCATCCCTGGAATTACTGGTGACATCAGTCTGGATGGCTCGTCATCACTGCAGACGGAGATTGGATGTTGCGGTCACTCATTTATGATCAGTCAACAAAAGGAGGACAAGCACGAAAATGTTAACGTCATCATAAATTGGCACTGGCGCACACTTACCTCAGCCAGTATGTTTAGATCAGAGTCGGTTATTAAACAAGCCATCTCAATAATTTGGTCCTTCTTAATATCCAGTCCAGTCATCTGCAACACAGATAAAATATAAGATAAGCTCAAGGAAAGTATAGCCACCACCCCAGACGTTTCATACACCGTACGACCCAAAACCTCTTCTGTTACTGAACCAAACTTAGTCAAAGACACCGATGGAGACCTCAACTTAAGCAACCCTATGTTGGGGTGGACTAGTGTTAAAGAAGTAAGAATTTACAATAATCCTTAGGGTATGTTCACACAGCATAATTGAGTGGCGCATTTCGGCACGTTATTGCGCTTCAATACGCCCCACAATTACAGCACTTCATTGTTCTCGTAGAAAGCTATGAATTTGGTCTGTCTTCCCCGACGTGCATACTTCTTAAACACCCAGTGTATTGCGGCGCGTGTGAACATACCCTTACGCAGCATCTTGGACTAAAAGAGTTGTCCATGTCCTAGAAAAATGAATCATATACTCTGAATGGTAATGTAAGTTAATGTTTGTGAACATTGCAGCCAATCAGCAGATACATCAGTGACGTGCCCATTCAGAGTTAGAACCGGGGACCAGAGGTAGGCAAGTATAATTGTTTTTTTATTTTACTAGGGACCCTGCAGCATAATATTTTATTTATAGGACATGGACCACACCTTTAATTCTGAGAGAAAAGGATACTAATATACAACCATATTGTTTAATTTTCCCATGACTTAGAATGGGAAACATGGAAGTCCTATTATCTAAAAATGTATCCCAATAATAAATCACTGTGGATATCTATACTTAAATGAGATTTCCAGCTTAAAATGGTGCCATTTCATCAACGTTTCTTTTTATTGAATAATTTTTATTAACTTTTTATACTTAAATGCAAAAAAATAACAGTGAAAAATACAGCATACACAAAGAAGAAACAATCCCCTTGTTTCCTTACAGAGAATAATTACAAAAAGCAAATATCTATCACAGGTGAAATATAAATCAAACAAATGGCCTATAAGACCTACTAAACTTTGTCTCCGTCAGTGGCAGACGTCTCAACCAGGGCTGTGGAGTGGGCAACCCAAAGCCCCGACTCCGACTCCTCAATTTCCCAAACCTCCGACTCCCTCATACATGGCGCATGTTTAAGTGATAACTTTACTGTAGAAAAGTGGTAACATCAGGCTGTTTGTCACCTTCTGATACAATAATCAAGCTATTTAGGTACAACATGCACTGACAAGCAAAAGGGTAACAATGTTTTGATCTTTTGAACACTTGTGGGTAGAGTTGAAGAAAAAGCTGTATTTGTGCCCAGGTCCAGTCTGCACCAACATTGGGAATGTGTAGAAGAGATCTGGGATCAGATTTTAGTCAAGACATGCTTGAATCTGATCCAAGCCCAGAAGGATTCAGGCAGAGCTGAAAACCAAAAGGTGGATTTCCCAAATACTAACAAAATAATAAAAATTAACATTTTGATTTTTAGGAGCAAAACAGTAACAATGCAGTTACAAGAAAGAATCAGCAGAACTAAGCAGATGCTAAATACTTGCAAGTCAAATTTATGTATAAGATACGTAAGATGATTGTATATAAAATTACAGTAGCCTCATGTGCAAAGCTGTAGTGGATGGAGAGATATGGAGCCTGAAAGTCACAAGTTCAAAACATTGTTACCATTCTGCTCATCAGTGTAAAATATATTTATTGGATATGACTTTAGAAAACAAAAAAATTGTAAATATGCAAAACACTGCGGGAACATTTGTGGAGTCTCTGAATTTGTTCTGAGAAATAGTATTTCCTCCATCAGATCCTGCATACATGACCTCACATCTGATCTCATTATTTCCAGGCTAGAGAGCGGCCTCTCTACACTAATTTGGGTTGGGGGCAAAGCAGTGAACACAGGGGCAACATCTCTAACAATGTCAGAGTATAAAGGAATTGCCTCAGCCACAGTCAGTTTTGATGAATGGTTGAACTCTTCTACTTCTTTGAAAGCAGGTGAAAAATTTTGCTGAAATCTGTTTGCCATGGAGCAGAATCTTTCCCCCTGGGGCAGCGCTTTGCCTGCTCCATGTCATCAATTACACTCCTCGTGTGATAAGACTGAAGATATGGGAGCAGTAGCACCGGCCGGACCCAATTCCTCTAGCTCATTGCACTGCATCGAACTAACTGGACCAACTTATTATATATTTTGGGAGTCGGAGTCTGTCCCTTTTATGACGACTCCGACTCCTGCAAAATAGGCACCGACTCCGACTCCACAGCCCTGGTCTCAACTCATTAACTCTAACTTAGCCCAAAAGTTCTGTCCAGGTGATAGTCCTGGCATATCTAACAATTTAGACCATAATTTATTAAATGTGTTACTGGCATCATTTTTCCAACGAAATTATCCAATTTACTTTTTCTTTATAAAATTCGTATACCGTGGGTCAGCACCCAGCCATTTCTGTGCTATTACTTTATGCGCCATGAATAGCAAGCGAGCAACCGAAATTTTTTCATTGCGGACAAGATGTAAATCTTCTACATGCCCCAGGATACACGTTAAAGGAGTATCTTCCAAGCTTATAGAGAAAACAGAATTGATGCACCTAATATTTTTTCAATATTGTTTTAGCTGCGGACAATTCCATAATATATGTAGAATACCAGCTGGGTGTATATTTGATCTATTACATAAGGGTGAGTCTCTTATTCCTATCCTATGCGGAAATTGTGATGTGCAATATACTCTAAGAATCAGGTATAGCTGTGACAGACGATGCTGTTCACCAACAGAGATTTAAGGCAACGTTTGCAACATCTCAGCACAGAGGTCCAATATCCCTTTCCCATCTGTCATGAAATATCGTAGGAAACCTATCCAGATATTTTTGTAGCAGATGCGTGTAAAGAAGCGATATTAATCCCTTAGGGTATGTTCATACAGCGTCTTGCAGCGCGTACCTGTGCGCGCCGCATGATGCCATGTGTTTAGAAGAACACTGATCAGCGCGTTCTTGTAAAGTTCAGAAGGGTCCGGCCCCCGGCCAGCCCCATGCACTCCTTATCCCTGCTGCGTATACGCCGGAAAGAAGTGACAGGTCACTTCTTTCTGCTGACGTTCACTACGCGGCAGGGAAGACAGCAGGTAATCATAGCTCTCTATGAGAGCTATGATTACTGTAATTACAGGACGTATTTCGGGGAGCATTGCAGCGCAATTACGCCCCGAAATATGTCCTGAAAGACATATTTGAACATAGCCTTAGACTGATTCCTTTGCCATATGAGTTCAAGAACAATAAACGTGTAGAAATCAAACCTAGTGTTTTTGGAACACATGTCTGAGCTGAAAGTATTTGTAGAAGAAAAAATGTGGTATTGCAAATTCAGTTTAAACATGACCAAATACTTTGTTTTCACCTATTCTATCTAGTATGCGAGAGAACCTACGTAGACGCTTCTCTCTCCAATCATTAGGTCCTTCTAATTCTGCCAGCTCAGGATATAAAGGATTATCCCATATTGCTGTGTATGGGGTTATACCTGATATTCCACAAATCTCTTTGGTTTTCCACCATAACTTTTGTATCAGAAATAAAGTTGGATATTTACCATGCAGTTTTTGGAAACCCGTGGGGACATGCCCTAAGGCACGGGTTTTGGCGGTTTTTCAGGCGTTTTGCGGTTTTGCAGACCGCCTGAAAAACCGGCCGAAAATTAGCACAATGGTGCTCTATGGAAAACCCGTGCAGCGTCCCCCACTGCACGGGTTTTCCTTTTCCGGCGGTTTTGCCGCCCGTGGTCCGGCCGCATAATATTGTGATAGCACAATCTTCCGTCCGGTTTCCAGACGGAATCTGTGCATCTCAATGTGAAGGGGGGGGGGGGGGTGGCTTTCTCCACTCATCGCGGAGAAAAGCCGTCCCCCCCGCGGCCGTGGGGATGACCGCAAAGACAAATACCGGCCGGTTTGTCCTGTGCAGTGGGAAAGCACCTTTAGGCTATGTTCACACGGCGTAATTGTGTCCGTACTGTACGCATGTCAATTCTTTTCAAGAAGGACCACAGCGGCGCTTTTGAAACACGCAGAGGCGATCTGTCATCTGAACACCGCTGCGTCTTCCTAATAGCGAGCAGTGATAAAGTCACTGCTAATTGTTAGATCCATCTTGGGTCCCCTGCGGCCTAAAGAGGATCTACAAGCGTTGTAAATGGAGTGAAAACCCCGTGTGAAAACCCTTATACACGGGAATGTCCCTCACCTTTGAGCTGGAATGATTTAGATCAGGTTCCCAACTCCAGTCCTAAAGGGACAACAGGTCTGTTTTCAGGATCTCCACAGAATGCACTGACATAATGACTTCACCTGTGCAATGCGAAGGGAAAGCCAGAAAATGACTTTTGGTGTGCCTTTGGGGACTAGGGTTGGGAACCCTCTGATTTAGATTTATAGCCTCTTTAGGCCTTTTCACACGGCTTATTTGTCCGCGGTTTGGGCGCCCGTACTCCGCGCGGATTTGCGCTGCAGTTTCGGCGCCCAATCCGTCGGAGTAATTAAAGGTAATTTCCCCTGCTCTTTATAGAGAACAGTGGATTCCGTCGCTCCTCCCGCTCGGCGGAATCCGCCGCGGGGGGAAGAAAAGTGACATGCACATTATTTACGGCGCGTACGCGCCGTAGATAATGACAGTCTATGGGGTCGGGAAGCAGCGCCCCCGCCGCGCTCCGGCCCCGCCCCTTATTCACGCCGGATTTGCGAGCGCAATCCGCCTCACAAATCCGCCGTGTGAACACGGCCTTCATGTAAATTATTTTCTTTTATTTACCAAGAAGCAAAGAGGAAATGGTGACAAAATTAAACACAAAACTGTCTAGTGCAGTGATTCTCAACTCCAGTCCTCAAGACCCACCAACAGGTCATGTTTTCTGGCTTTCCTTAGCATTGCACAGGTGATTTCATTATGCTGCACATTATCGTCTGTGTATTCTGTGGGAGATCCTGAAAACATGACCTATTGGTGGGTCTCGAGGACTGGAGTTGAGAAACACTGGTCTAGTGGGAAGAACGTCGCTGTTACCCATAGCAACACAGAGCTCAGCTTCTGAAACTGCTCTGGAAAAGTGAAAGCTGAGCTCTGATTGGTTGCTATGGGCAACAAAGACAGTCATACCGTTTTCATAAATGAGTTCCCAAGATCATTAAAATGCAGGTTTACGTTGTACAAATTTTAGCGTTATAAGTTTTTGTTGGTTGCCATAAAAAGGAGAGCTGCAACCCAATAGGCTGCAGTGGGTTTAGACATGGTTGGCTGTTTGTGGAGTTATTTTGAGGGCACACCAAATGTACACTGTTAGAGTAAGCTCTCACCATGTATTGTGGCGCATACAGTACGTGGCGCAATACATCGCTCGTGTTGGGAGCGCGCGTGATCAGCAGTTACTCCTGAGGCGCGGGGGGGGACAGCCCCATAGACATGCATTACTCGCAGTGCGTAAGCGCCGTGAATAAATGACGTCACTTATCTCCCCGCACGTACAATACGATCGTATTGCACGCGCGGGGGGAGGAGGCATAACCCATAGTTCTGTATGAGAGCTATGGATTACCGTAATTGCGGGGCGCATTCGCATTAAGCGCAATACGCGGCGAAATACGTGCCGAAAGGCTCCCCAAAATAAGCTGTGTGCACATACCCTTAGGCCGTGTCCCCAAGGCACAGGACAATGTATTGTGTACTAGTTTTCGTGCGTGCACTAGGCCGCGGCTTTTCTCCGGATAAGCCCTCCCTTGCACTAGACAGTTCATATTCTGTCCGAAAACCGGACAGAAGAATGAACATATTGTATGGTTTCCGGACCACCCGCGGTCTGAAAAACCGCCAGGCGGAAAACCCGTGCAGTAGGGACCAGTGCGCCGTTTTTCCGTAGAGGTCCATTTTAAAGTAAAAAAACCAAAAACCGTCTGCAAACCCGTGCCGTGGGGACATCCCTTAGGCTATGTCTACACGGCATATGTTAAAATGGCACCCAAAATCCGACAGCATTTTAACATCGCTGTACCACAATTTTTGGCGCGGGTTTGTGCAAAAAAAAACGCAGCCAGATTTTTAATTCCCGTCGGGACAGGTCAGTCACTGCCT
This sequence comes from Phyllomedusa bahiana, assembly GCA_025379985.1. NCBI lineage: Eukaryota > Metazoa > Chordata > Amphibia > Anura > Hylidae > Phyllomedusa > Phyllomedusa bahiana. Next base: position 57,686 of record JAODAL010004258.1, on the reverse strand, counting down.
TACTTTCACCTGGTTATGCCCAGATTAGATTTAAAAGATGCCTTTCTGCACATTATTCCCATAATCCAGCACACCAAGGGTTTTTACCAAAAGAGCAACATCCAGCATGTACAGTTCTCAGCTCTTCCCTTCGGACTCTCTACATCTTCAAGAATATTTACCAAGACAAAAGTAGTTCTAGCGGCAGCTCTTTGTCTGAGGGATATGTGTAGTCACCTACCAGGACGATTGGTGGATGAAAGCAGCAGCTCCAGGGATCCTCAAGAAACATGCTCAGACTCCCATAAGATGTCCTCAAGCACATCCCTTAGGTTTCTGGGCCTGCAGGTACATTCTGTGGCTACGAAAGTGTTTCATGCTCTGGAGCAGATCAGGGTCATCAGACAAGGGAGCCTCTTGATTCTCCACAGTCAGGTCTTGTCCATCAGAGAAGCCATGGGTGTTGTAGGTCTACTAACAGACTATATAAATGCTGTACCTTATGCCAGAGCCCATCTCAGACCCTCGAAACAAGTTATTCTTAAGAATCGGAACACAGACCCAAGCATCTTGTCCAGAAGGTTTTGCATCCCTGAATTAAACAGGACCTGAGGTGGTGGTTAGAGTAGAGGAACGTTTAGATTGTCAGAAGGGAACTCAAGCCCAGCAAGTGGGAGCTCAATCTAGGGTTTTTTCAGATGCTGGTGGAAAAGAGTGGAAGGCCATAGTTGGATTTGATGGCCATAGCTACAAACTAGAAGCTCCCAGTAGGGCCATGAATCCTGTCACCCTAGACGCCTTCTTTCTGTCTAGGACAGTGGTCTGCAAAGTCCGGATCTCTAGCTGCTGGAAAATTACAACTATCATCATGCCCACTGATACAGATTATATAAATGCACGATGGGAGTTGTAGTTACTCAACAGCTGGAGAGCAGCACTTTGCAGATCAATGGTCTAGGAGAGAAAATTCCTTAACCTTTTTCCTCCTCTGCCACTTATCCACAGATGTCAGATGAATATCAAGCAGGACAAGGCTAAGATGCTGACGATCATTACTTTTTGGCCCAGGAGCGCATTGGTTTCATACTTTGTTAGCACTTTCCCTAAACACATGCTCTGGGTTCTAGTTTTCTTATCATCAGCTGGTGAGCCGCTTATTTAAAGGTATTAAGACACTCGAACCCTTGGTCAAATCTCCCTGCCTTCTCTGGGAATGTTTTAAAGCATTTGCTGGCGGAACCATTTGCTTATCTGAAACGTTTTTTTCCTGGAGTCCAAGGCAGCAATAGCTCACCCAATAGTTTGGCAGAGATATTGTGCATTGTTATTTCACAATTAGGTGTAGGTCAATATATTATTCATAGTGAGGAGGTGTGGCTTATGATTATTTGTTCTGTCCGGCCGGAATACAAAACCCATCAAGGTAAAGAAGATTTCAGGTAAGCAAATTCTCCTCATCCTTACCTCTCCCATCACCACCAGAGCTCCGGAGTTCCTGCTGGTCCCTCACCGATGACATCACGTTCATGGATCACATGATGCTGCAGCCAGTCTCTGGCCTGCACGTGCATCATGTGACCACAGAGGTCAGTGATTGACTGCAGCACCATGCGATCCACGAACGGGATGTCATCAGCGAGGGACCAGCAGGAACCCTGGAGCTCTGGCAGTGCTGGATTGGTGGTGATGGGAGAGGTAAGGGTTACTTTTCTACCCCCTTGAAATATTGAGTATCAGAATAAACATGAAATGAGCATGTATGATGTGTCCCATTGCTTTCAATGGCAGCTCGTGCTGTGGTTGACACTAATGGAAATAGGACCATCATTTTAGGCCCTTGGTGTCTAGGGTCAGCGCTTCCATCAGATCTGAGAGCAAGAGACGGGCGGCATGGATCGCTATTCCTGCCATCAGGACAGAAATCCCCTGCTCCCCCCAAAAACATTGGCTTTGTGGGCAGAACAATCCAGGACACCAATCTATGTGGACGTTCTGCAGATCTTCCTGAAGAGAAGGACACAAGAGAACAGATGTGGATGTGCAGCTGTGGGTTGTGCTGCAGATGACACTACAGCACCGGGCTATTCCCATAGATCACACATCGCCCATCCCTGTTATGGGACAGAGCTCCTACAAGCAATATGGCCCCAGCGTCCATGTTACCTGTCCCAGTGTATAACAGGACTGGCTAGGACTGCAACCCCTCCCAGCTCTCACCTCCAGATCCACCCACACCATCCGCTGCTCCATGCTCTCGGCCATGCTCGTACGCGATCGGCCCGGCGGCAGTGACGCTGACAGGCAGCTGCCCACAACGACTCGAGACAGCACTCTGCTCACACCCCAGGCAGCAGGCAGCATCCCCGGCCCGCACTGCTGCTATGGTGACACGGCGCCGCTCTCCATGCCTGACAGCGGAAGCGCCCGGCACACGCTGCACCCGGCCACACCCCCCTGCCGCTGATTGGCCGCCGGGCTCAGCGTAGCTGGACGTGGTCGGGTGACGTCATCAGCTCTTCCTCTTCCTGGTGGCGGCCGTTGACTCTGTTTGAACGTGGCGGCGCGGGCAGCTCTGATGTCACTGCCATCAGACAGACAGGATGGGGCCTGACGCGGGGAGTACACGGGGACTTGTGTATTAAGGCTCTGCTCGCGGTTTTTGCTTTAAGTACATTTGATGATGGTGTGTGCAGTGGTGAGGCCTGTCCATAGGACCTCATTCACACTCTAATGGCAGAAGCGTGCGGTTTTGGCATACCTTGGGCTGGCATGCATTGCTTTTTCTATTTCTTTTTTATTCTATGGAACACTGTGGACTGCTAAGCCAATGTTGTTTGTACAATGGGCGACGTACCCTACAGACATACATACAGGAAGAGGTGGCTTCATATTTACTGCGGTTTTATTTTTTGGGTGTTAATCATAGTTGCCAACTTTTGAATTTGAAAAAGCAGGAGACTGTAGAGGGCGACACGCGCCGTGGCAAAAATTTGCATGGACACGCCCATCTTGTCGGTGTGCCATGCCCCTTCAAAAAGCCACATCCACTCCACCTAACTGCATAACAGCTTTGGAAGAAAGCCAGGTAGATGCCCTTATAGCCAGGTAGTAGCCCCCCATAACCAGAGTGCCCTTACAGGCAGGTAGATGCCCCTCTTTGTTAGCCAGTGATGCCCCCCTTTGTTAGCCAGGTAGTGCCAGTTACAGGCAGGTAGATGCCCCCTTGTAACCAAGTAGATGCCCCCTCTGTAGCCAGGTAGGTGCCCCTCTTTGTTAGCCAGGTAGTGCCCCCTCTGTTGCCAGTGACCCCCCCCCCATTTTTAGCCAGGTAGTGCCCCCTCTGTGCCAGTAGACCCCCCCCCCATTTGTTAGCCAGGTAGTTCCCCCCCCTGTTGCCAGGGAGCCCCCCCATTGTAGCCAGGTAGCGCCCCCTCTGTTGCCAGGTAGACCCCCCCCATTGTAGCAGGTAGTGCCCCCTCTGTTGCAGGTAGACCCCCCCCCCATTGTAGCCAGGTATTCCCCCCTCTGTTGCCAGGTAGACCCCCCCCCATTGTAGCCAGGTAGAGCCCCCTATAACTAATAAAAATAAAATAATAAAAGCCACTTACCTCACCAGGCTCCTGCAGCTCCGGACACCTCCCGGCCGACTGAGTAGTCTCAGCGTCGCAGGGGGAGTGAGTGCAGCCGCGCGTCACGCCCCCTGCGACGCTGATCTGTATGTACAGCGCACACCAGCGCTGTACATACAGGGGGTGGAGCGGAACGATCCTCCTGCCTTCTCCCTGTACTGCTGACTGACTGTGCGGCTACTCTTGCGCCACAATCCCCCTGCTGGCGGCGGGAGAAATGCCAACTCGGGTGGGGGGGGGCCATTAGCGGAACCCCCCCGCCAAAAGCCGGAGAGTTGGCATGTATGGTGTTAATAATTGCGCTGTTATATATATTTAAAGGGGTTTTCTCGCTACAAAGATCATAGTTCAAAAGGAGGGGGACCCAAAATCTAAGCATGTATGTCCTTGGTTACCATAAGCAAAGTGCTATGGTTTAGGAGAACGGGCTGTTTGTTTAGTGCTTGGGAACGAAGTGAGAGCTCTGGTCGGGTTATGCCCAGGTCCCACCCCTGGTAGTGTTTGGGAACACACGTCTGAGGGAGATGAGAGAGAGATTTTTGACACGCAGTGGTAGGTGCGACGTATGCGTGCGGGGGTTGTCATTGACCGCGATCAGAGGTCCTGCAGCACAGAGAGAGATCATGTGCAGTCCCATGTAAACACAAGCCTATAGTTGTGTCCTGTAGAGGTCAGAGGTGTAATAATCTGCAGGATATATCACTGTGTGAGAGAAAAGGGGAGAAAAAAATCGCCCATTTCCCCCAATTCCTGAATTTCAAATGCCCATTCTAGTTATAAAGTATGTAGAGAGAGCGAGAAATTAGATATACAGTATGGAGTTACACTTAGCTTTTCACTTCCAGTGACAGCTGAGAACCTCTCCCTTTCCCCAGCTCACACAGAATGAATTCTCAAATGCACACTTTGGGGGGGGGTGTCTGCAGAGAGAGAAGATACGCCCCCACCATTTCACAAGCTCTACTTAGCAACCAGAATAAACGGCTGCCAAATGATGAAACGAGAACACCCCTTTAAATTGTGCCCCCCTATTGTGGCAGTTCCCCTTACACTCTTCAGTGTTTGGGGACTAGTGTCAGCATTGCTGAGAGTTGTGTACACTGTGATCGTGGCGTCATAGGTAACATACAAGTGGCCGCCGTCTGGACGTGGGCTGCTGACATGGGGAAATGGGAGAGGATCCAGTTATGTATGTGAAGAATGTTGTACTGTGGTGTTAGCATGCCAGTTTCCAATATGGCGTGATCGCCTCTCATTCATCTAGTACATGTGCAGAACGAAGAGTGTAAGTTGGGAGATGCGCCGCACGGTTTCTGTAGTTTTTTTACAAGTCGTAACAACAGTAAGACCTGGTTACAAAACGCTGGTTTCTACCCACGTGGTGGAACTCGTGGTAGATGCAAATATGTTAAAACTTGTTTTTCACAAATAGTTTGGGTTTTAAAAAAGTACAAAATAAATACCTATATGAACTGTGAAACTCCTCATGCAATTTACAGTGTTATATGTGCAGCCTGTAATAAACTCTACATTGGAAGCACAACCTGTAAAATTAAACAAAGAATATTAGAACAAGTCACAGGGATAACAAACACACAATCCCAATTATTGGGACGCGGCCCTTTTGAAGTCCATGCTTCATGTCCTTTCCTTCCCATATAAGTTAAAATCAATATACACCAAATATAACGTATGGTTCTGCACAAAAAACACTTCTGAAAAAACATATGCAAACCTGGGTGCCACTGGCAGGGCTGCGGCACAAAAAAAATATATATATATATATATTATAAAATTTACACACGCACACACCAAAAAAGATAGGGGAATACATTACGTGAAATCCCTAAAGAAGCATTTATGCTATCTATCATACATGAAAAAACTTTGAGATTCTGGGTTCACATAATTTGATCAAAAGATGTTTAAGCTGCCTCGACTTTCAACGTGATCTCAAATAGGGCAGCCCTACACTATCTTTTAACCTCTCAATGGGCCCCACATCCGGGCCCTTTCTCACTGGGTCACCGACCTCCTTTATCAAGAGAGAAAAAAAATAAATAAAAAAACCCAAACCCTGCAAGCTGCACCTCTTATGACAGTTTGTAAGAGTGGGCAGGTGAGAAATCAAAATGGAGGCACCCTTTCCTCCCATATAATTTAAAAATTTCAATATACCACCAAATAAAACGTAGGGTTTCTGCACAAAAAACAATTCTGAATAAAACATATGCAAACCTGGGTGCCACTGGCAGGTCTGCGGCACACATATATATAAATACATGTACCACACGCACACCACCCCCAAAGCGGCACACTACTGCAAAAAGGGCAATACATACTGGAAATTCCCAAAAGAAGCATTTATGCTATCTATCATACATGAAAAAACTTTGAGATTCTCGATTCACATAAGTTTAAACATCTTTTGATCAAACTATGTGATACTCAGCTCCTCTCAACCCGCGAGAAAAATCTGTTGATCTTTTAAAACGAATCCCGTTTACAATCGTGATTATAGTAACACATTCACAGCTGCCCGGGGTCTGTTCTAATGGGAGGACAGTGTTTTTGTTTGTTGTTGCTTGAGATGTCCTGGAGATTTGTTGCTAAGCAGGGGGTATAGGAACCTTTACATTCCCCCCTTTCTCTGCTATTAGCATACACAGCTTCACAACCTCTCCACACTCATAGATCAGCCCTCTCCCTGCTGTCTCCAGATCTGTGGAGAGGAGCAGCAAGAGCTCGGCACAGCAGCAGCACAGAGCAGCTGATCCAGCAATGAGCAGCAGATTTAGGCAGGTACACACAGGGTTAACTCTGGCAGCAAACCCCCTTGCCCTCCCCCTGCTGTATAGAAGTTAGAGGAGGAGAGCTGTCTGTGTGCTGGGGGGAAGGGGGGAGGAGTAGAGGCAGACAAAAAGCACGCCCCTGAATTCAAAAATCATATGCTGCCAGACACACTGAGGTAGGCTGAAAGCCTGTAATGAGACTTCCTTTAATGTAACCCTGTTTTTGGCATTAAATCCGTTTACACTATTTCATTTTTTTCTATATTATATAAAAATGAGTAGGGCTAAAGGAGTTTTATCGTTTGAAGTGTTCGGGCTCTTCAGCTAATTCTATGAGATTGAATTTGAAATTCAGGGGCGAGTCTCTCCTCTCAGCAGGCATGTCTCTCCTCACTGAAGAGCTGTGACATCATCATTCTGTGTGAAGCAGGGGAAGGTTGTCTGTAGAGGACAGCTATGCAACCTCCTGCAGTGTTCTCATGTGTCTGCAGATCCTTCAGCTTTAGGCTCCACAAGCTCCTTGCTGTGCTATAACCAGTTATACACACAGCGTGAACTGATGAAACACGTGTGAACAATGCACACTAACCCCCTCTCCTCACCCTCTTTTATCAGGCAGGACACTGTGTGACTGTGTTATATGGAGGGAACACAGGACATAAGACTGTGTTATAATAAAGGGATCTATGAGTTAAACAGTCAGTAATTACCCAGATCATTCACCTTAGAGCTGGGAGATGAGTATACAGCCAGCAGCCCTCTAACATAGCTGGTTTTACTTTCAGTTTTAACAGCTCAGAGGGGAGTAAACACAGAGTGTGCAGGCAGCCAATCACAGTGCAGGGGGCGTGTCTTTGGCGTTTCCTGTCTCGGGGCGTATCCCAACAGACTGAATGAAATGTCAGTCAGCCAATCACAGAAAAGGGGGCGTGTCCTGACTAGGAGCTGCAAAAAATAGCTATTGATGCACAGTAAAGCTCATATCTGTTATACTAAGTGATTTAGGTAATGCAAACCAATACAAAAGTGCATAGGGTTAACTGCTAGGAGGGTACTCATGACATTTTTTACTTAGAGCTTCCTGAATGATTTTAATTATGTATGGTATGTGGTAATGGTAGCTGTGATCAAGGACCCATGTGGGTCACAAACGCGTAAGCGAACGACCACAATCATTCCTGTCTTTCTGTTTGCTGTGTACTAATAAAGGATTGGATTTTACCTACCGGATGCTTAGTGTATTTACATGAAGAACTTTGAAGTAAAGCACGTGTATGAGCTGTAGCCGGCGGCTCTCCGTGCAGGATATACCAACCTTTGGCACCTTATGACTCTACAGTGGGGTGAGCATTGCTGTGAAATAGTTCTCTTTTTTGTGCATTCCTGTTACATCTAGGCAAGTTAACTAGCCTAGTTTGTACAGGTTGGAAGGCTATTTGTGTCATTTTTGGATAGCTACCCGTAATTGATATGTTTTAAGCATTAACTAGGAACTTTAGTTGGGATAGCCAACTTGATAAGAATTGTGAGACAGAGTTTTGGCTTGGTTTAACTTTTAGGGCAATCCATTTTTGCTCTTATTATTTGGAATTAAAGTTGATTTTAGGAGTCTAATTCATCAGTGGAAAGGGGTTTAAGATTGCTTATGGCAAGATTTGGATAATTTATACTAGGTTCCAACTGGTTTTCAGCTAAGCAAGTGTCGCATTGAAATGAAGGTAGAATACCATGCGTGTGTAGACCCCTCTGCGTTTTACACAGAGAAGCTCAGGGGCCCATAATCCAGAGATAGGACTTGCACTTTCTAGCATTATGCCATAAATCTCTAAGATAGGAACAGCCCTTTACCTACAGATTCAAGCAGTTTGCTTCTTAACAGCCACACATTAAAGGGGTATTCTCAGAAAGTGCTGCTGAAACGGCCAATTACTGTAAAGTAAGCAATTTTTAAAATGCATGTTATTAAAAAATATGTATGTTTTACATAATACAGGCTTTTGTTGTACCTTTAACTTGCTCTCTTGTTTCTTTGGTAACCCACCACCACTGTGTGCTTTTAGTATGGCCAGAAGGCAGCGTTATCAAAGACTGAGAATAAGTTCCTGTGTCCTGGCCGGGAGAGGGAGTACAATGGACAAAAATGGGGCTGCACTGCATTCCCGCCAACCACTCAAACCACACTGTGGTGGTCGGTAACCAATGAGACAAGAGAGCAAGTTGAAGTTACAAAAAAGTAGTATAGGTAAATGGTTCTGCACACCAAAGTAAGTAGGAGATTGGGTGCTTTACAACAGGTAGAACAGACCTATAATCAATATGTCAGGGCTGGGCTGTGCTCAGGCTCTAGGGATCTGCAGGCTGCAGCAGCTGATGCACGATCCCTCCCTGATACACTTGCTGTCACTCTGTGAGTGACAGAGGCCCAGCCACTCCTGACAGGGGGCGAGTACACCAGCCAATGGGAGGACCCGGAGGCCGCTCCAATCAGCTGCAGGGGCGGTATCCAGGAATCCCATTTAAACTCCCTGAAGGCTGTGGGCTGCGCCTGTGATATTCCTGGCTACCTTCTTGTGCTTTGTGTTGTTGTTTTGCTTTTCTGTGTACCTGACCTCGGCTTGTTCTCCTGACTCCGGCTTGTCTCCTGATTTTGTGCTTTTCTTCCGTTTGGCTTTTGACCCCGGCTTGTTTACGTTCATTCCTCTGGTTCTGATTTGTGGCTTTGGCGTTCCTGTTTGATATCGACCCGGACTGTCAGACCATTCTTGCTTCTCACTGCCCCAGCACTTTAGCAGCGCAGGGACTGTCGCCCAGTTGCCGTCTGCCGCCTAGGGCAGCACGTCAAGCAGGCAAAGGCAGTGGGATGGGTTCCAGTTAGGGCTCACTGCACATCCCGTGACGTGACACAATAAATATATAAATCCACCGCACACCAGAGGAATGCTTTTTAAAGGAGTATTTATTAACAGATAGCCGAAACAGGACAGCAGATGATTTAGAGTATTGCGCTTAGATGACACAATATATACAATGTATCCAGTAAACACATATACAAAGATATGTAAAATGCGGAACAGAAGTAGTCAATATCAATAGATGTCTAAATACGACGTTTCGGCTACGTAGGCCTTTATCAAGTGACATCTAAGGTATAATAGAATATAATCTAGTGGATGTGGCCAAGTATATGGGCAGAGAGGCGCCAGATAGGAGAGATGTTGATTAAGTCCGCATAAATAGAATTCTGTTGCCGGAATAAGACTATTGAGATGTGGGGAATGGACGAACACGTCTGGAAGTAGCGAGGAGCAGCCGGCCTATACAAAAAAGGCCTATATTCAGTAAAGCATACAGTTGAAATCAGAAGTTTTCAACTAATAAGACACTACCCTGTTTCCCCGAAAATAAGACATAGGGGATTTTTTTTTATGCGATTCAGAGTTTGGCTGCTTGTGCTGATGTTTGTGATTAAATCATTACAGTATATTAATGTGGATTTTTTGTTCAACAATAAATGTGAATTCTTGTTCATGGAAAAATAAGACATCCTCTAAAAATTAGCTAGTCTTTAGGAGCAAAAATTAATATAAGACTGTATTATTTTCGGGGAAACAGGGTATATAAAAAGACACATATGAATGTTTTTCTCACTATCTGACATGAAATCAGAATAAACCTTACCTGTTTTAGGTCAATTAGGAGCCAAAATTATTTCTATTTGCCACATGCAAGAATTAGAGAATTTTTAAGGCATTTTTATGTCTTTCTGCAAAATCAAAAGTTTACATACACTAGGATTACTATTCCTCCTTGTTAGAGATCAGCAAGTTGTGCAAAAAGTACTAAAACATTGAACAGTTGGACATTCTAAAGTTATGAGAATCTCATTCAGTTTATGTAAAATTTTTTCGAGAAATGTTCTGCCAAAGCCAAACATCCCTAACGTTTTGTGAGTAGTGTATTATGTAACAGCATGTTTTAGTTTGGGCAAGTTGTATGGTAAATGTTACATGTTAGTATTGCAAAATAGTGTGCAAATAGCCTAGGGCAGCGGTGGCGAACCTATGGCACGCGTGCATGAAGTGGCACTCGGGGCCATCTCTGCTGACACACATGCCAGGCTGCCCACTCGCTGGGTTCCTGCACTGTGACCCGGACGCTGTTCTGGGAGGGCTCAGCGTTCGGGTCACAGTGTCGGACCTGGGGCTTCCGGTAGGTCCTAGGTCTAACACAGAGGGGCCCGTCCTGGACCTTCAGCGCTGAGAGTCCCCGTGGTGCTTATCTGGGCAGCGGCACAATGTAGTTACATCATCGCGATGCTGCCTCTCCTCGGCAGCACAGCCGTCACAGGCTGTGCAGCCAAACTGCTGGAGGAACATCCTAGTGCTGGCGGCGTGATGACGTAATCCCCCCACCCGTGTGGCAAAAAGGGAAGCGTTTGGAAAAAAAGGTAAGGTAAAAAAGGTTTACTTTTATTGGTGTGTTGGGGGTTCTGTATACTGCCTGGGGGGAGTAAAACTATTACTGCCTGTTGGGAGCTATCTGTTAAATGCCCCAGGGGGAGCTAATCTATAACTGCCCGAGGGGAGTAATCATATATGCTGAAGGGAGTTATTATTACTGCCTGTGGAAGCTATTACTGGTGGGGGGCTTTAATTTTACTCCCGTGGGAAGCTATTATGCCCTTGGGGGGGGCTAATCAATACTGCCCGTGGGGGGGCAACAAGCCTGCCTGAGGAGGGAGCATCTATACTGCTGGGGGGGAGTTATCATTACTCACTGTGGGAAGAGAACTGCCCGTGGAAGGAGGTAATCTAAGACCAGGGGGATATTGTATTTGTGCCTGTTGGGAGCTTATCTATATACTGCCTGAGAGGGAATTTATATACTGCCTGTGGGAAGCTATATACTGCCTGTGGGGGAGCTAATTTATATACTGCCTGTGGGGGAGCTAATCTATATACTGCCTGAGGGGGAGCTATCTGTATACTGCCTGAGGGGGAGCTAATCTACATACTGCCTGAGAGGGAATTTATATATTGCCTGTGGAAAGCTATATACTGCCTGCGGGGGAGCTAATCTATATACTGCCTGTGGGGATCTGTCTATATACTGCCTGTGGGGAGCTAATCTATATATTGCCTGTGGGAAGCTATATACTGCCTGTGGGGGAGCTAATCTATATACTGCCTGTGGGGGAGCTAATCTGTATACTGCCTGAGGGGGAGCTAATCTGTATACTGTCTGAGGGGGAGCTATCTATATACTGCCTGTGGGGGAGCTAATCTATATACTGCCTGTGGGGGAGCTAATCTGTATACTGCCTGAGGGGGAGCTAATTTATATACTGCCTCTGGGGAGCTGTCTATATACTGCCTGTGGGGAGCTAATCTATATACTGCCTGTGGGGAGCTAATCTATATACTGCCTGTTGGGGAGCTATCTATATACTGCCTGTGGGGACCTGTATACTGCCTGATGGGACCTATATCTAGATACCTGCCTGACTGAGGGGACCTATATACCTATAAGTAAAGAGTTGCTGGAAAAGTGAGGATTGTAAGATATTTGTGTCCAAATCTGCAGGGATGAGTGTTGGTCGAGAGAAGTCAGCATGAAGGTGTGAACCGGATGGAGAAGAAACCGGAATGTGAACAACTCATCGGAGAAACGTCACCTGTGAGTCACTAAATGTGTCTGAAATGAATCTCTTATATGTGTGCAAAGTGTAATGGTTTATATTCAGTAATGGTGTGGCGGTATTTTTCAGTCAATATGTGGTGGTGATATGAGGTCATGGTGTGGCGGCATTATTCAGTCACTTTGTGGTGGTATTATTCAGTCACTGTGTGGGGGTGATATGTGATGGTATTATTCAGTCACTATGTGGTGGTTGGTGTTTTTGGTTTTTATTCAGTCAACTGTCTGCTGAGCACTTGTGTACACTGCTATCTACCACTATATGGTCACTGTATAGTGGAAATACGGCAGAGTGATGGGCCGTCACATCTCTCGTATTAATTGTTGTGCGGCCCCGCTTCCCAACGTCACCTCCCTGCTTTGTGCCGACATCGTCGGCACTTTGCGGTGACTAAGGTTATATCGGTCGCAGTTTGGGCACTCGGTCTCTAAAAGGTTCACCATCACTGCCCTAGGAGATCTAAAAATACAAGTAAAAAATGTAAAAGTACGGGAAAAACAATCAGTTTAAAACACATTTTTTCCCATTTTAAACATAGTCATGTTTGTAAACAGGTGATATACAAAAGTATAATATTAATCCCGTACAGTGAAAACCGTAAAGGAGACCATGATCAACGTGTGGATTTTTTTTTTAGTTGCTTTACTTTCCAAAATGTAAAATAAAAATGAATCAAAAAGTTCTATATATCCCAAAATGGGGCTAATAAAAACTACATGTCAGCTTACAAACAAGGCCCATAAATAGAGCTATGAAAGGTTTTTGTAAATGTTATTTAAAATAAGGTTTTATTATGTTAACTACTTAAAAAAAAAAAGTAAAACTATCTATAGTTGTGCACATGGAAGGGTTCATTTTTGCTAAAAATGTGATATCGGTAGTGCTGAAATCGTCCTTACTTACAATATGTCAATTAAACAAGTGGAACTCTGCTAAAGTTTTGAAATTTAAGTATTGATGCACAACTGTAATGATTGGTTCTGATTTTAACAAATTTGTGATGATTTAGTAAGGTATATTCTTGTAACGGCTCGTGCTGTGGTCCGACTACCATGCCGCAAGCACCTCCGTTACCCGGCTGCTGCTCATCCCGGCGCTGCCTCCTCCTCCTCTGCATCTTCCTCCCTTCTAAGGGAGCGCACACGTAAGTTCCCTGCATTTAAAGGGCCAGCGCTCAACAGGTAATATTGCTCCTCCAATTCAATTCTTGTAGTAGCTTCTTAAGGGTGCCACTTCCTGTTATCCGCGCCCAGTTTTTGGTGTCCTTTCCTCGCGTTTGTTCCTGCCTTTGGCATACGGCAGTCCTATGTTTCTGCCATTTTCTGCTACCTGCTTCTACTCACAGCGTTCCAACCGTGCCTGCCAGTCATCCTGTGGTGTCTCTCTGCGTTCTGACCCTATTCTGTGCATACCACTTCGGCTGTCACCACCAGGACCTACGTCGGGGATAGCGAACTGGGGGTTTCCCTGCAGCTACGTCCTTCCCACTTTGCGGTGGGTGCCGGTGAAGAAAAGGGTGCCCCTTAGACTCCGCTCCTCGGCGTTGGGTACACCAACTCCACGTGGTGACCAGTGAATCCACCTCCTGCTCGCTGAGTGTCTGTGACAATTCTACTAATTTTTCAGTGGGATTAAATCCTGATCAGACTGAAATGTACAATGCACAATGAACCTAAAAAGAAAAAAAATTGGTGCGCACACACAGAATTTTATTTTGATTTCTCAGTACATTATCTGGTACCATTAAAAAGTACAACTTGTCGCACAAGCCCTTATATAGCTATGTAGGCAGAAAATAAAGTTATGGCTCTCAGAAGGTGGGGAGGAAAAACTGAACACAATGTAAACAAACTGCTGTAGTGGGAAGGGGTTAAAAACTGGAATATGAAATATGTTTGTGTACTTGTGGGATATGGCTGATCACTGTGTATAACACTTCCAGAACACAAGCTGCTGTAAGCTGCAATTCTTCATTTTCCCAATTGCACAATGATTTTTCCTTCATTAAAATTCTATTTGCTCTTATTTTAAAGAAGCGAGGGTTGGGCAGAAAGTGCTTCATTGTTTTTTGACTGCATATAATAGAGACCATGGGTATCAGTATTACATATATGGACCTTCCTCCTATTAACCCCTTAATTACTGCCCACCGTCGTTCTTCAGCGATGTGTTTTAGTGTCGCAGCAGACAGAGGGGTTTTGCGGCTCCCAGTGCCACAGGTGTGCCACAGCTGTAGTTAATAGTAAGTGGTGGGAAGTGGAGAAAACAGTGGCATAATCAAAGGGTATTCCCTTGCTTCATCGAGTGATCAGGACTCCCATGACCCAATGGAGCCTGGGGATTATCTGTACCGTCAGCCCTGGGGACCTAGAGTAGCCCCAGGGCTGTCCGTAAAGCAAGCCTGCAGTTACGGCACACTGTGTGCTGCCCTGACTGCTGCCTGTGTCATAATGACTATGCTAATACATTACTAAGTGTTAAAAAAGTGTTAAATAGTTATCCCTTAATGGGATTAAAAAAACAAAAGAAAAAACAGTGTTGAAAAAATAAATATTTAATAAAAAAGTTATTGTGCATACATTCCACAAAAAAAATTCAACACATTCGATATCTACACGACCGTAATAACCTGTAGAATTCATTTTATATGTTATATAGTGTGAAATTTTAATGGTTTAAAAAAATAATTTATTTGTAAGCTTAGTCTATGCCCCCAAAAAGTAAAACTTCTGCATAAAACAAGGCCTCATACAAGAAAAACCTATATTCATCTTCCCATGGTTCCAGCATCGTGCCTCTCTGGTCTTCTGTATACAACCTTCTACTTCTGAAAGGACGAGTCACCACTGCAGCCACTGATTGATCACGTGCCTTTGATTTTATATCACTGCTCAGAAGTAAACAGCTCAGAACAGTGATTTAAAAAGAGGCAGATGACCACTGTAGCCAATCAGCGGCTGCAGCAGTGACATCCCATTTGGAAGATGGAGAAAAACAGAAGACCATATAACCGCAGCACTGGAACCGACGATCAGGGGTCAGAGTATAGTTTTTAGGTTTTTTTTTAATTCGGTCCCATGAGCATTATATTATTATTTTTTTCTCGTACTGATATTGACAACCCTTTTAAAGGGAACCTGTCACATAGATTATGCCCCCCTTGCTGAGATTAGCACAAGCTAGTGTCGGACCTGCTGTTTCCAGCGCTGTGTCCCTTATTCTGTAAGATGCTGTAGTTTTCGTGTATTTAATGCTCAAATCTGCAGTTTTCAGCCAGAAGAGTCATTCAAAAAATCTGTTTTTTTCAAACCCCGCCCATCTGAGGCTAGCCCCGCCCTCCTCAAACCTATTACTTTGAATAGGTAGAAACATGTGAATAACTGCCAGTGGGCGGGGCTAACACCTACTCATGAATAAGATTTGGGGGGTAAATGCGCCAAAACTGCTGCATCTTACAGAATAAGGGGCACAGTGCTGGGAACAGCAGGTCTGACACTAGCTTGTGCTGCCCTTAGCAAGGGGGGCATAACCTATGTGACAGGTTCCCTTTAAGAGCAGCTAGATAAAATAAGAAATGGGGTTCCCAAGTCAGTGAAAGGGGTTTTTCAAAACTTTAAATAACTTATTGATCATAAAAGAATGATACAAAATAGAAATAAAACCTCACATTCTAAACGCCCTCGTTCCACCTCCTCTGTTGGTGCTGTTATTCTCCGCCAATGACGTCACCATTCAGTTGTTCACGTGACCTGCAACCAATCACAAACTGCAGAGGTCACGTGTGCTATATCCAACAGGAGACCGTTGCAACCTATGAAGGGTGACATCATTGGCCAAGATCGGCTGAGGATCAGAAACAACTTAAGTTGTTTTTTTATTTCTATTTCCTATCCTCTCCTTACAACAAATAAGCTTTTAACCCTTTAACGATCCTGGACATATGAGTACGTCCCAAGGTCGCTAAGGGGCTTTGCAGAGGGATTGCTCCGCGATCCCCCCGCACAGCCGCCGGGTGTTAGCGGCTAATTGCTGCTAACACCCGGCCGTTACAGCACGAACGGGAAGCGTTGCCCGCCCGTGCTGTTTAATCATTCAGATGCCTCGGTAAAAATGGCCGCGGCGTCTGAATGAATGAAAATCGGTGCTGCGCACCGATCTTCAGGGTGATCGCCGCCGCCGCATAGCTGCAGTTATCCGACACCCGGACATGGCAGCGGGGAGCCTTGTGAAGGCTCCCGTCACTCCCATTACCTGCTTTGCCCCACTTCTGGCCGCAGACAGGAAGTGGGGAAATCGCCATCTTGGTACAGTTTAATGCATTGTCTATGCAATGCATTAGACTGTATTGACAATCGCGCCACCTAGTGGTCAAGCACCCTAGGTGGACTCAATGTTAAAGTAAAAAAAAATATAAAGTTTTAAAGTACAAAAAAAAGTATTAAAAGTTCAAATCACCCCCTTTTTCAAATTTTACGAATAAAAAAATAAAAAAGGTACACATATTTGGTATTGCCACCTCCAAAAAAAAAAAGTCCGATCTATAAAAATATAATATAATGTACCCCGTACGATGAACACCGTAGTGTTTTTTGGTAATTTTACATCACTTAAAAAATGGAATAAGAGTGATCAACAAAGTCGCATGAATTCCAAACTGCTAGCGATAAAAAGTACACTTCAGCCCGCAAAAAATGCCCCCTCACTGACGTCCGTAGGTGTTAGTGCAAAAAAGTTATTGGGCACACAAACTGGCGCCACGGTGCAAATTTCAAAAATAGAAAAACTTTGGAATTGTTTTACGGTACCAAAACTTAATGCAAACCCTACATGTTTGGTATAGCCGGATGCTTATCAAACTGTAGAATACAGATAACACATTGTATTGACCGAAGATTGAAAGCCATAAAAGCAAAACACCCGCAAACATGGCGAAAATAAGGTTTTTTTCCACAATTTGTCCCACTTGGAATTTTTTTGCGGTTTCCCAGTATATTCTATAGTCTAGTGAATAACACCATTAGCAAGTACATCTTGTCCCGCAAAATAAAAGCCCTCATATGTCTATGTAGGTGAAAAAATAAAAAAAGTTGTAGCTCTGGGAAGGCGAGGAGGGAAAAACAAACGTGTCAACAACAAAAAAACGCTGGGTCCTTAAGGGGTTAAAAGGTTTGGAACATCCCTTTAAAGGTACATATACTTGTAAAGGGTAAGGTACTGAAGAATTAATTAGTAGGTTTAAAGAGCATTTACTTGTAGTAAATACTGGGTTCACCCACCACAGCCAATAATTCCACCAATGTCATACATAGAGAGCTCCACCATATTTAAATGCACATACTGTAACTAGCATGTGCTCCACCTTCTCCATGTCTTACATAGAACCAGTCATGTAGAGGAATCGGGTTTGAGCCCTGCTTCTGTCCCATAAGAGTAGAGATGCTGTTGATCAACCTCGTGTGCTTGGCCACCAAATCGGAAGAAAAGACATGCAATTATAACGTAATTACAAACTGAAATAAGGTGTCACCATGAGTCTATATGGGGAAATGTAGAGAATTCAATCATTATAGTATAAAGTAAACATATAACCAGTCCATAGCCTTGCAGATAGTAGTCCCCATCTGTATTGCCCCACTCCTATGACTTCCTCAGGTATACAGTACAGTACCACAGGCATGTGGCGATACAAGTGAAAACTCTACCATCTACATGCTTATGGACTGGTGATATGTTTACTTTGTATTAGTAGTTATTTACGAGCTTTTGACCCCATATAAGTAATTTTAATACATCAGTGTAATCTAACTACATATCCGGGCTGATGAGTGCACATTTGCCTCCTGTATTTGCTGATAACGTGCTGCATTTATCTTTCCTTCAACTGTGACCAAGTTTCCTGGGCCTTTGTATCTCACACATCCCCAAAACATCAGCGATCCACCTCCGTGCTTTGCAGTAGGAATGTTCCTTTCATCATAGGCCTTGTTGACACCTCTCCAAATGCAACATTTATGTGGCCAAAAAGTTCGACTTTGGTCACATCACTCCAAATGACCTTGTTCCAGAAGTTTTGAGGCTTGTCTCTGTGCTGTTTGGTGTATTGTAGGTGAGATACTTTGTAGCATTTGCACAGTAATGGCTTTCTTCTGGTGACTCGACCAGGCAGCCCATTTTTCTTCTAGTGCCTCCTTATTGTGCATCCTGAAACAGCCGCACCGCTAGTTTTCAGAGAGTCCTGGATTTCCGCTGATGTTATTTGTGGGTTTTTCTTTGCATCCTGAACAGTTTTCGTGGCAGTTGTGACCGAAATTTTGCTTAGTCTACCTGCCTGTGATTTGGTTTTTACAAAGCAGCTGATTTTCCATTTGTTAATCACAGTTTGAACACTTCTGACTGACATTATCAATTCCTTGGATTACTTTTTGTATCCCTTTCCTGTTTTATACAGTTTAACTACTTGCTATGAGTAAGGGTGATGTCTCACCCGAAACGTGTTAGACCGAAGCAGATCGCGATTGTTGTTGCTTTTAATGGAATAGAATAAAGAAGTTGTTTTTTTATACTTGGGATTCTCCGTCTTCGTGCTGTTACACTACCTCCTCATTCTACATGTCTTTTTGTATCCCTTTCCTGTTTTATACAGTTTAACTACCTTTTCCCATAAATCCGTTGACAATTCTTTTGCTTTCCCCATGGTTCACAATCCAGAACCATCAGTGGCTGAAAGAAAGATGTAAGAGTCTGTCTCGATCCCAGAAACTCACTCAGCTATTATGCACACACTGATTACATACAAACAGGTCACAGGTGAGGATGTTACCTTTAGTAGCCATTCAAATCCATTTGTGTCAACCTCTGTGTATGTTATCAGTCCAAAATAACCAGGGCATGTAAACTTTTGATCAGGGTCATTTGGATGTTTTTGGTTGTCATTATGATGAAGAAAACACAGTAGTTTAGAAAACACAGTAGTTTGACAATAAATGGCTTCACCCAACCACGAACCATTTTGTGTTCTCATTCATATTCTCTGGAAAAAGGCCAAGAAAGCAAACATTCTGCCGAGATATGTAAACGTTTGAGCACAACTGTATACTGTCTGAGTGGCAGGTCCTTCCACTTTTTATGTAAACTACTCCATATTCATGAAACATGGCTGGACCATTGCGTAAACCAAGCACTTCTTCATCTCACCCCTACACCCTTATAGATTGTAAGCGCTTATGAGCAGGGCCCTCACAACTTGTGTATCAATTTTACTAAGTAATGCTTGTATTTTTTGTCTGTAATTGATCTGGATAAGTTGGTGGCCCGGGCAGAGAAGTGTCAGATGTGGTTTAACACAGATAAATGCAAGGTTATGCACATTGGAAGCAAAAATCCAATCCATGATCACTTGTTCAATGGAAAAACTCTAGGTAAAAGTGACCTGGAGAAGGACTTGGTAATCTTAGGGCGCTTGCACACAGCACAATTTTGGTGTAGTTTTAACTACGCTCCAATTAAACTGCCTTTATTGCCAGCAAGCTCCTTTCAGTTGTCTAAATTGGTCAGAAAAGTGTTTCAAGTAAGTAATCAATGACTGTGTCTGAAGTCTTGTGGATTATAAACACACTACGGGCATGTTCACACAGCGGTTTTAGCCTCGGCCAAAACCTCGTCGACCCTAGCCGCAAACTCGCGTTTCCCAACGCGGGTTTGCGGTGCGGGTGCTGGGCGTTGTCTCGCTGCGGGTGGGGCGTGGTTTAGGATGTGGCTTGCGCCGAGGGTTTGACCCCATGCAAATTAATAGCAGGGGGCAAACCAAGCCGCAGCCCACCCGTGGCAGCACCGCGCGGCCGCCGCGCAGAGCACTCCCTGTCAAGAGTGTGAATATTAACGCGGCATGTGAATATTAACGCAGTTTCCAATAGGAAACCATGTTAATAAACTAGGCGCGATTTGACCGCGGAAACCGCGTCGGAACTGCAGCCAAAACAGCCTTGTGAACATGCCCTAATTGATTACTCACTTTCCAAACAGTTTAGATAAGTGGAAGAAACTTGCTGGTAATAAAGGCAGTTTAATTGGAGTGCAGTTAAAACTGCACCAAAACTGCGCTGTGTGAAAGCACCCTTAGTGGACAGGAAAATTAACTATAGTAGCCAGTGTCAGGCAGCAGCTGCCACGGCAAATAAGATCATGGGGTGTATTAAAAGGGACATAGATGCACATGATGAGAACAGACCACACATGGAATATTATGGACAGTTTTGGGCACAAATGCACACGAGTTATTGTAGAGCTTGAACAAAGGTGGACAACGAAAATAATAAAAGGTCTGGGTGAACTACCCCACCCAAAAAGATTGGCAAAATTGGGGTTGTTTAGAGAAAAGATGGATTCAGGGTGACAAAAAATATGTATAAATATATTAGGGGTCAATATAGAGATCTCTCCCAAGATCTATTTATACCCAGGACTGTATCAAGAACAAGGGGGCATCCTCTCCATCAATAGGAGAGAATGTTTCTACATATAAAGGGATTCTTTACTGTAAGAGCAGTGAGACTGTGCCAGAGGAACTTATGGTGAATTCACGAACAGTTTAAATAGGGTCTGGATGCATTTCTAGATGTAATAATATAACAAATTGTAGTGACCAGGATTCTGGAGAAGGGTTGTTGATCCAGGGATTTATTCTGATTGTCAGATTGGAGTCTGGAAGGACAATTTGCCTTCCTAGGGATAAACACTATAGCACAATAGGCTGAACTGGACGGACGTCTGTCTTTTTTCAGCCTTGCAAACTAACTAACTATGTACTTATACCCTCGCCATCAGTGATGGAACACCTTTTGAGTGTGTTGTGTCAAAATTTTTTAAAAACCCATTTAACTTATGAGTTGCTGCGTGGCCTGGGGCGCAGGATAGCTGACCAACTGCATGAAGTTGTTGTATGACTTGCTGTGTGCCCTGGCCTAGAGGCATGCCACACAGCAAAAAAACA
This sequence comes from Phyllomedusa bahiana, assembly GCA_025379985.1. Classification (NCBI taxonomy): domain Eukaryota; kingdom Metazoa; phylum Chordata; class Amphibia; order Anura; family Hylidae; genus Phyllomedusa; species Phyllomedusa bahiana. Next base: position 36,599 of record JAODAL010004258.1, on the reverse strand, counting down.
TGCTTGTGAGTGGTTTCATTACAAATATCACAAAATTATGGATACTTCTAGATTTCACACTGCCCCAAGTTAAGCTACTTATGTGGTCCGTCAGCCATCCTGACCCATACCGTTATCCCCATAGGTGCTATGTACCTTTTTTATTGCTGTGTTGGCCCATGACACTGTGGAGTGCTACACTACAGGTGGATGACTGGCGGCCTCTGCGATGAGACTGCCTAGAAGGGAGGCGGGCAGCAGGGATGAACTGGAGGGGGACGAGCAGCAATGAAACTATGTTTCCCAGCGGGGAATGGAGGAAAATGACTGACGGCCACCGGGGCATCTCTGCTTGCACTGTCATGCCATGCCTGTGCATGGCTCTTTGCAGTGCAGGCAGCCGCCTCTCCTGCTCAATGGAAAAGACGTCCCAAACTATTAGTTCTGCTAGCAGTTGCTAACGACACTGTCGGCTCAGAGATGGCATAATTCGTGTCACCCAAAATGTCTTGGCGTGTCAGCTTTGGCACATGTAGCATAGGTGCGCCATCACTACTCTACATTGTAAAGTGCTGCGGAATATATTGGCCCAAAATAAAGATTAGCATTATTAATTAGCGGTGCAAGCGGATTAAAAAAAGAGAGAGGTTCTGTCTTCTATGTCTAACTACTAAGAGCATCCCCATTTGTGAATGGCATACAATGTTAACTTATAGACTTAATGTGAGTTAAAAATTAGTATTGCTTATTATTTATTACAGAAATAATACAAAATATGAAAAATACAAATAGATGACACAGCAGAAAGAAGAAAAATAAAACAGGCACAATACATGATATCCCATTTGTATAAACTCCGCCAGGGTAATGCAGGCCACCCCATGCCTTGTAATACTAAATGCAATATATTTGTAGGAGGAAACATGCATTTGTAAACATTTCCAGTGGCCTGAACCGAGTCTGTCATCGTAATCCTGGGATAAGTGAAATTAGAAGAATAAAAACTAGTACAGAGGAAATCTCCATAAGAGCCAATAGCTAAAAATATAATAGTAAATTCCAGAGAACTTGAGGGGATTCAGCCTGATTTTGTTATTGGGTTTTATCATACTTTGCATTCTACAAGGGGTTTACTATAGAGAGAGAATGCATTAGAAACTGCTCGATTTGTATATGATCAAATTTGTAAAAAAAAAAAAAAAAAATTAAAAACTGGCCGTGCTGCATAAACAAACAGTTGTCAGGATTACAAAATCAGGTCACCATAAATAAGAGGAACGTTCTCACAATTAAGAAATAAAATAGAATTAGCAGAAGCTACTAACAGGCCAACAAATTAGAGAAAATTATACAATCAAGTAAATTGGTCATCTGCGAGTGCAAAGTGGTAACCTATGGGGTTTATGAAAAAGAGGTAATGATTAATATAGGCAGTATAAAAACTATTCCTGAGAATGAGGTGCTGATGGCAGAGCTTGTCATGCGGCTTCTGTAGAGGTGCAGCAGCTGCATAGCCACTCCATTGGTCCATCCGAAGCCCAGCTGTGGAGAAGGAGAAGAGCATTTGGTGAAATAATTTATAAGAAGTTCCCATAATGAGGGGTTTTGTCATGATCTAATGTTGATGTGGGATCCTCCAAAATTTAATCACTGTTCTAAATATATGTCATTAAAAAAAGTGAAGCCTGTGAGAGCTACAGCCTTCCTAACATGCCCTTAGTTTCCTGACTGTTTACATTAGATAGGACCAGGAGCTGACAGGCGCTGATCTGGCCGCACTTGCGTTGTTTGCACTTCTTATCTGATGGCAGGGAACATGAACAAGCTTTGAAGGGACTGGGGAGAAAAGATCCTGTGTCTTTTGTATAGAGAATCCACTGGTTGTAATGTAATTATCTGAGTAAACATGCAGACAGTCCCTGGATCCCTGATCAGCCCTCCTCCACCGCCCTGCAGCAGTTAGTGAACAAATGAAAGAACACTGCCTACTCGGAGCTTATCTTCTCTCCTGAGCAGATAAGAGGGAGAAAACAAAAACTGTAGAGCTTGTGCACAATACAGTTCTCCCCTGTGGATTAGCCAAATAACATGTTTGCTCAAGTACAGAGACTTAATATCAGGAACGTGCATGGGAGGTGGTGCGATGACATCACAGAGGAGGTACTTGTTTTTTTAAACACAGAGACACAGCGCCCCTTTTTTCACGCCTCAAGAGGGGAGTATCAGCCTTTTAGGTAAGGAACTCACTTCTTGGCAAAACCCCTTTAAGGCCTAATTTTTTTAGGCTATGTTTTTGGCCTCTGGTAGCTATGTTATGGGGATTTTCCTGTTTGACATAACCTGCTCCTTACAGCCAGCTTCAGACTCCCACTTCCCATGCAGACTATGAGCAGTTCTACAGCACTGGCTGACATTTCAGCTCTGCTAGCTCCTTTTCCTAGCTGTGCCTGGTAGAGGGACATGAAGGAGTTAACAAAAAATAGCACTGTCCAACAAGGATGTCTGGCTATAAATGTGAGCCAGTAGAGTTGTATTTGAGGAAGCTGTCAAGATGAACAGGGTACTTTTTTCACATTCACACTGCTATCTATGTATTTACATATAAAGATAATAGTGTGACAGCAACCCTGACTGAATGGCACACACCTACTGAGCTCTTTCTACTCAGTAACTAAAGGGCGGAAATTTCTTTCCTGTGCTGCTGTTAAGACATCAGAAGGAGTGGCATTTCCAGCTCAACCACTGCCACTAAAGTAAAGAGAGATGGTCGGTAACCAGGGAATATAATAAAGGGAATATATCTCTAATATATTTTTTAAATAGTTAAAGCAAGAAACTGATTTCTTTTATAGCTGTTTTTATTTTTTGTTTGTTTTTTCGTATATGATCATGGGGCAGCCATCTTGCCTGAGCTGCTTTTAGCAGCATGCAGAGAGTTGCTTTCCTGCAGCTACATGGACATAGGAGCCTGTGAACAGGCACAGACCCATTGACTTCTTTAGGAGCTTTCTAGGCATGCTCTGTGGCCTGGGACAAAGTCAGTGTGCAGGGAGGAGGAGAGGGAGAGCTGTGACTATCTCCTATTGTGACTAGTGGATCTAGTGTTATCTACACATTGATGACGCTTTTCATTATAACCCTATCTGTGCTCATAATAAGGGTATGTTCACACGGCCTATTTTCACACGTAATTGCGTGCGTATTTCGCCACGTATTGCGCTTTATGCGTGGTGAAATGCGCGCCGCAATTACGATAATTCATAGCTCTCATAGAGAACTATGGATTATGCATCGTGTTCCCCTCCCCCCCCCTCCCTGCACGTACAATACAATCGTACTGTATACGCGGGGGAAGAATTGACATGTGAATTGTTAGCGGCGAATACGTGACACTGACAATGCATGTCAATGGGGCTGGTGCCCAGCCGGTCCCCTTCCCCCGTGCTTTGGAATTACGCGGTGATCAGCGAGTGGTTCCAAAACACCAGGCGTATTGCGCCGCATACTATACACACCCCAAAACGCCGTGTGAACATACCATATGGAGAATGCTGAGAAGTGATCTCTACAGAATCAGAAGTGTCGGCCTATTATTAGGCTTAGTGGCCAAAATTAAAACAAAGATTTCAGGATTTTTAAAAAATATTAATAAAAACACAGCCAAAAATTCTTAAACAATGTGTTTAGCATAAAAACATAAGATCAACAACAGGTCATTTTCTGATTACACATTCTCTTTAAGCAAAATCAGAACAGAAATGTACTTTGATAACAATGTTTATTTACCTTTGCCTACATGTTTAACCCCTTCATACATTTGGACATACTTCTATGTCCAGATAGAGTGAATAGTATATGACGCAGGCTCACTTTCTAAGGGCGACACGTGCGGGGCTGCGCCAGAAGTCTGGCGTCTTTTCAGCCATTCGCTCTATTTTTAACCAGGCCCACGCCAATATTAGGTGCATTACAAAGTGCATGCGACACTTTGTAATGCGCCTGAGATCGAGGGGCGGGCTGGAGATGTGTCGCACTACAGCCGTACGAAGCTACACATGTATAATTTTCTGTCGGCAAATCCAGGTGCATTACTGCTGGATCAGGTACACCACTTTAAAAGTGAGTTACCTGAACCAGAAGTGTCACTTCTGGTTTAGCTAGAAAGCGCTAAATCTATGACCCGCAGTAGAACAGGTTCATAGATTCAGGCGCATTCTACGATACTAATGCATGCAAAAAAAATCATGCAAATCATACATGCCACCCTAAGCCTACTCCATATGCAGTGAGTGGCAGCTGTTAATTGCAGCTGGCAGCCACCGCTAACAGCAGAGGTCAGAGCTGGCTCTGTTCCCTGCTGTTTAATACTCCCACTCTCTCCCGGGTTCAATGTAATCAAGGGGTGACGACGGGTTGGCAGGCTGTAATAGGCAATGAATGAGCATCATACATACATCAGTACAACAGTACTGCCGTACATAGGAGAAGGAATTGACTCCCAGTGGTCAAGTGCCCTTAGGGGACTAATTGTTAAAGAAAAAAAATGTTTAAAAAAATAAATATAAAAAGTTCAAGTCACCCGCCATTTTACAAATAAAAAAGTTACCCATAATTGGTATTGCCGATCTATGAAAATATAACCTAATGTTTCCTTTATGTTGAATACCATAGAAGGAAAAAGTTCCAAACACCAAAATTGTGGTTTTTTTGATCATTTCCTGTCTCCAAAAAATTTAAATAAAAAGTTGCATGTATTCCAAACTGGTACTAATAAAAACTATATTTCAGCCCACAAAAAATTAGCCCTCACTCAGGTTCATGGATTGAAAAACAAAATTTTTTTTTTTTTTTTTTAAAGTACTAAAATAACAAAACTTCTACAAAGTTGGTATTACTGGGGTCCTATCGGCCTACAAAATACACATAAAACATAATTTATTCTGAAGAGTGGACTCCATAAACAGTAAACCCCCACAAAAATGGCGCAATTGTGGTTTTTTCATGTTCCACACCACAAATAATTTTTTGGGGGTTTCCAGTACGTTATATAGTACTGCCAATGGCAGCATTAAAAAGTACATCTAGTCCCGCAAAAAACAAGCCCTTGTAAGGCTATGTAGACAGAAAAAAAAAAAAAGTTATGGCTCTTGAAAGGTAGGGGGGAAAAAACAAAAGTACAAAATCCAAACAGCTGTGACCTGAAGGGGTTAGTGTTAATCAATGAATTGGGAATACCCCTTTTAGGTCTGCTTTTATATGATGGAAGTCAACGGCAGACAGATTGAAACTTGGGTATATGATGGCACAACATACTTCACTATCCCTTAGAAAATCAATGCAGTTCCTTACCAAGTTTATGTTTTTCAGATTTTTTTTATAACTACCCAGTCATCTTACCTGTACTTCATATTCCCCACCTCCACCAGGTGCGCCATCACCTTCAACATTATACTGTAGAGAGACAGAGAAGGCCATAGTGAGCAACAAAGTATGGCAACAGCATGTCTATTCCCTGCATCCATCATCATATTCTGCCATTTTTATCTTATTTAAGTCATTGTTTAAAATGTTTAAATAAAGGGAAATAAACTCAGGGATGAGGAAGACTCCTAGTAGTAGCCTACATAGCATCTCAGATTTGGGCCTAGAAACCCAGTAATAGATCTGCACCCTAAAACCAATTGTTAGATTTAAAGAGGGGAGGGCTAGTAGGTTTCTGAAACAACCATTCATATGAGATGTGCACCCACCTAAGTGTTTTGCTGTTATAGATACCAGATTTTCAGAACTTTACCAGGGTGATATAAATAGAGCAAGATATTACAATCTTATATAGTAAGCATTTATTTCAGCTCTAGATTCTGGAGTGCAGTAATGAGGTTTACATGTGTTGACGCTTGGACCAGAACAGTAAGGGCGACGTATGAACGGGCTTTACGCCTGTTTTCTGGCGTATCCTGCGCCTCACTGGCCCGAATCCCCTGTCGGACGCAGGGATGCGATGTTAGGCGCAGCATTCGCCTCTTTCAGCTGCGCCCCGCATGAAGGGGCGTGCAATGGGCGCGGTGTGGGTGCGGTGTAGGCGTTCCGGGGCGGGACGCGGCGCGCTCGAAAACTCGGAGGCATGTACGATCGCGAGTCGGCAAAGTGCGGTGCAATGCAGCGCTCGGCAGCTCCAACAGTCAGACCTAGATGATTCTGGTCTAAATGCTCCGGCGGAGGCGAAGTGAAGCGAGAACGGAACATGAGAGGAAGCATAGAAGATCGTATCAGAAATCTCGGCACTCAGCTCCGTGCGGCATGGAGTATGATTCCGAAAAAATCGCCTTTATAAAGGCGTAAAACATTATCAGAAAAAGAGCTCAAACCTCAAAAATAAAAAAATAAATTTAAAAAAATCACTTTCCAAAAATCTAGAACGGCGCAACATCAGGAATTAGGATATTGGAAATTGCTGGGAAATACAGTAATTCAAATTCTGTAAGCGCTTCTCATTGGTCGGCATAAACCAGCCAATCAGAATAGGAGCGACAGTGAACCATTATAACCTATGGAGAAGTATTGACCAATCAAAATCAAAGGCGGGACAGTTCAAAATACAGTAAAAGGCAGAAAAGAGCTGATTGGTTGAACTAGCGGGGGCTTGGCTATCCCAGCCAATCAAAGCGCGAGCTACTTGTCTCGTTGTAGTCTATGGAGAGATCAGGGCAATGAAATCTCGGCTCTCAGCGCCGTGCGGCATGGAGTATGATTAAAAAAAATCATTTTTATTAAGTGTAAAATATTCTCTGAAAAAGAGCTCAAACCTTCTATAAACATAAATAAAATCCCGAACAACGCGTTTGTCGCCAAGACCGGCGCTACATCAGGAATTGGGATATAGAGAATTGCCTGGAATACCAGTAATTCAAATTGTTTAGCTCTTCTCATTGGTCGGCATAAACCAGCCAATCAGAATAGGAGCGACAGTGGCCCATTCTAACTTATGGAGGACTATTGACCAATCAGAATAGGAGCGACAGGGACCCATTCTAACCTATGGAGAAATATTGACCAATCATATTCAAAGGCGGGACAGTTCAAAATACAGTAAAAAGGCAAGCGGGGGCTTGGCTATGCCGGCCAATCAGAGCGTGAGCTACTTTCTCATAGAGTTCTATGGGGAAAAGAAATGCAGAGCGAGCTCTGTTTGTGATTAGCTAAGTTACAAGAGGCGCAGTTATTTGGACCAATGGGAGAGCGAGCGACGCTCTTATGGGTTTTCTAATGCAATCTGGAATAAAACTGTACATGGCCGAAATCAAATGATAAGACTCCAGAAGTTGTCCCGATGTGTATATAAAATGATCAATAATATAGGGGTAAAGAAAAAAAAATATTAATTCAATAAAATCATTTTTATTTCTTTATTTTCGTTACACCCATACTATTGATCCTTGGCTAACGAAAATAAAGAAATAAAAAGGAATTTATTGAATTAATATTTTTTTTCGTTACCCCCATATTATTGATCATTTTATATACACATCGGGACAACTTCTGGAGTCTTATCATTTGATTTCGGCCATGTACAGTTTTATTCCAGATTGCATTAGAAAACCCATAAGAGCGTCGCTCGCTCTCCCATTGGTCCAAATAACCGCGCCTCTTTTAACTTAGCCAATCACAAACAGAGCTCGCTCTGCATTTCTTTTCCCCATAGAACTCTATGAGAAAGTAGCTCGCGCTCTGATTGGCCGGCATAGCCAAGCCCCCACTAGCTCAACCAATCAGCTCTTTTCTGCCTTTTTACTGTATTTTGAACTGTCCCGCCTTTGAATATGATTGGTCAATATTTCTCCATAGGTTAGAATGGGTCCCTGTCGCTCCTATTCTGATTGGTCAATACTCCTCCATAGGTTAGAATGGGCCACTGTCGCTCCTATTCTGATTGGCTGGTTTTTGCCGACCAATGAGAAGAGCTTAAACAATTTGCATTACTGTATTTCCCGGCAATTCTCTATATTGCAATTCCCGATGTTGCGCCGGTCTCGGCGACAAAGGCGTTGTTAGTGATTTGATTGATTTATGTTTATAGAAGGTTTCAGCTCTGTTACAGAGAATATTTTACACTTAATAAAAATGATGGTTTTTTTAATCATACTCCATGCCGCACGGCGCTGAGCGCCGAGAATTCATTGCCCCGATCTCTCCATAGACTACAATGAGACAAGTAGCTCGCGCTCTGATTGGCTGGGATAGCCAAGCCCCCGCTAGTTCAACCAATCAGCTCTTTTCTGCATTTTTACTGTATTTTGAACTGTCCCGCTTTTGATTTTGATTGGTTCTAATTTTTACATAGGTTATAATGGGTCCCTGTCGCTCCTATTCTGATTGGCCAGGATTGCCAAGCCCCCGCTTGCTCAACCAATCAGCTCTTTTCTACATTTTTACTGTATTTTGAACTGTACCGCCTTTCATTTTGATTGGTCAATATTTCTCCAAGCTTATAATGGTTCACTGTCGCTCCTATTCTGATTGGCTGGCTTCTGCCGACCAATGAGAATAGCTTACAGAACTTGAATTACTGTATTTCCCAGCAATTTCAAATATCGAAATTCCCGATGTAGCGCCGTTCTAGATTTTTGGAAAGTGATTTTATTTATGTATTTTTTTAGTAGGTTTCAGCTCTTTTTTCAGAGAATGTTTTAAGCCTTTATAAAGGCGATTTTTTGATTCATACTCCGCACCGACATGTTTAATGATTTCTCGCTGATTTCCAGCCTGTCTCGAATCGGAATACATGTTCGCCGCAGTGCCGCACTGCGCCTAAGTCCCGCACTGCGCCCCACACACTGGCGAGGCGCAGTGAACTTTACACCGCATGTATGATTACACTACCTCGGGCAGCGAATCTTAGGCGCAGTCCCGCACTGCACCCCACACACTGGCGAGGCGCAGCGGACTTTATATAGTATGTATGAGCGCTCCCCGGCGCCGACATAAATCAGGCGCAAATTTCGCCGGAAAACTGGCGGAAACTTGCGCGCCGACGTGGCGAGATTCATACATGTCGCCCTAAGTCTTCTAATTTTGCAGAGCAGAGTCAAGTCCTTGTGATTTCATCATCTCTCGTCTCTTACACAGCATATCTGCTAGCAGCTGCCACAATTGTCATCTTAGGCCGTGTTCACACGGCTTATTCACGGCGGATATGTGAGCCGGATTGCGCTCACAAATCCGGCGTGAATAGGGGGCGGGGCCGGGGAGCGGCCACGGCGTAAATAATGTGCATGTCACTTTCTCCCCCCGTGGCGGATTCGCTGAGCGGGGAGGAGCGACGGAATCCACTGTTCTCTATGAGAGCAGTGGATTACCGTAATTACTCCGCCGGATTGGCGCCGTATTGAAGCGCAAATCCGGCGCGGAGTACGGCGCCAATCCGCGGACAAATAAGCTGTGTGAATGAGGCCTTACAGTGTGTGTGTTTATACTGTACCCATTAATGTGGATATCTGCCTGCAGGAAGCTTTTCCTAGTGGCCTCTGCATAATTTTATCAAGCAACCCTATAGCTGTGTGAATGGAAGATGTAGAGGTTAGTAACAAAGGAAAGGAGCCGCCGAATTCTGATGCTACGGTTTCACTAAGTATGACACATGGCTTCTATGGCCAGTGACTGGATGGAGTCTGTTTTGGACTGGGGTGCCTAGGGATCCCCTGTGGAATTTTATTTGGGGGGCCTATCTGTGGAGTCGATTCACGGGGCCCACCCTACAGCTTCTGTACTTCCCTCTTATGCTCTTTTTTTTCTTGCTTTTTGCCTGTTTCTCTCTGTCTTTCTGTCTCTTCCAAGGATGTATATGCAGTGGAAAAGAAGCTCCAGGCCTGCTATGCTCAAGGGCTAGCGGGGGTTTCCCTGTGGACCAGTTGAAGCCTTGATGGAGCGGTCACATCACAGCTCCAAACAATCAGAGACTGATTGGAGTGATGGAGTGACAATGCTGAAGTGGTAGGGGATATAGAGCCTTTTTTAACTAAATAATGCCATTTAAAATTTGTAAAATTGTGAAAAACTCAAGTTTTGTGGTGTTTTCTTAACTGAAAATTACTTACATAAGTTTGCTCCACATTTTCAGTGAATAATAAATTTCTTTGTTAAATGAGTTGACCATAAAAAAAATTGCATTGCATTGGGGCCAGGGTGGATTAAAAGAAAAAGAGTTCTTATGATTCCCTTCTCAGAACATCTACTAAATTTGTCCAGTGCCTGTAACGAGTGAAATTTGTCCAGTGCCTGTGGTAACACATGTCTGTAGCTCTGTCCCTGTGGTCACACATGCTCAGTATCTCTGTCCATGTAATTGCACATGCTCAGTAGCTATGTCCCTGTAATCACACATGCTCAGTAGCTCTGTCCCTGTAATCACACATGCTCAGTAGCTCTGCCCGTGTAATCACACATGCTCAGTAGCTCTATCCCTGTAGTCACACATGCTCAGTATCTCTGTCCCTGTAATCACACATGCTCAGTAGCTCTGCCCGTGTAATCACACATGCTCAGTAGCTCTGTCCCTGTAATCACACATGCTCAGTCGCTCTGTCCCTGTAATCACACATGCTCAGTAGCTTTGTCTCGCACTTTATTGACAGAGCGTTTTCTGCTATTGTGTGTGTCAAACCAGTTCACTAAAAGCAGTTTCTTCTCACCTGGCGACATTAGATGGACGTTCTGAGAGGGGATGAAAAGAATACCGGTGAACAATATCTACACACTGGAGCATTATTCTAAGTAAAAATCATCTTGTTTTGGATGATCCTACAGATGAAATTAATATTCCAATTGTAGGACATCCCCTTAAATGTAGAGTGTGTTTACACTAGCAAATTTAAACCTGTTTTCCAGCCTTATGAAATTAATGGCTTATCCCCAGGACTCATGGCAAACCCATTGATCAGCTCACTGAAGGGACTGCAGCATCTTCAATGTTAATGTGTACTTTTGGTCGCTGTACAATAAGTAGTGGCTGTCCTCTTAGGCTATGTTCACACGGCGCATTTTTGACGCGTATCTGCGCTTAATACGCGGGGAGATGCGCGCCGCAATTACGGTAATCCATAGCTCTCATAGAGAACTATGGATTACGCCTCGCCCCCCGCGCGTACAATACGATCGGGGAGATAAGTGACATGTCAATTACTCGCGGCGATTACGCACCATGAGTAATGCATGTCTATGGCGCCGGCGAGGTTCCACCACCCTCTCCCCCCGTGCTTCGGGAGTACACGCTAATCAGCACGACTCCCAAATCACCCGGCGTATTGCAGCGCGTACTGTACGTGCTGCTGTTACGCCGTGTGAACATAGCCTTAAAGTGGACAGGTCTTGGCTTGCTATGTGCATTAGACCTTATGTTGTGCTGAACCTCGCAAAAATAACTCATGATTCTCAGACTGACAACTTACTTTTTCAAACATAGCTTTGTGCTTCTTATAGGCATCAAAGTTGACTTTAACCCACTTTTGAGCTAATCTAAATGCAATCGCTCTTGCCTTTTCAGATTCCGTCTCCTCCAGTCCTAACAGAGATAAAACATTGAGGACAAGTCATACATAATGGATGTGATAATGAACCCTGCTTTATAATATGTGACATATCTACACTTCACAGAACAATTAAAAACCAAGTCATGAAATGAGTGGACTGAAAGTTAAAAAATGAAAACTAGTTGTAGTAAATGTTCTAATATCAAAACAAAACCTTGCTCACCTGTTAAAACCCATCTGCTCCAAAGCCTATGCTCCTGTGGTCACCAATGTTTTTTATGCCAGCATGTGACTGCTGCAACTAGTCACTGGCGTCAACGCTGATGCCAGCATATTTAATCTTAAATTATAAATACCTTAGATGGCCCTGCATCAGATTTTTACTGAATGATAGACATGACCCTGGATAAAAACACAGCTGAGGCGTATGGTGGGCAGTGAGAGGGCAGGAGTGAGCGGGGGGCTGCAGACCATATTCTGTATCAATATTACGAAGAGGCCTGCATCCCTGCCTGCATTGAAATGATGTCAGAGTGATGTCACAATGATGTCACCACAGGTCCTATAGTTATAATTACTTCACCACCGTAGAGGCGAAGGTGAAGCCATATCTGTAGTAATACGTAGTAGGTTGTAGGTTTGTGAGGATAGGAGCATGAAGGTCACTGAGGGGGCCGCAGTGTAAGGGGTGAGATCACTCCAAATGAATAGTAGTATATGATGTGTCCTCTATATTGTATTTATGTATGTATACAGGGGATGGAAGATGTTAAGGTGAGTATACACTTTGTTAGAGGCAAGGGTACTTTAAGCAAGACAAAGAGGGGGAAGGTTTGCAGCCAATCAGTGTGGAGGAGAAGGGAGGGGCTGCAGAGTTGTGTTTGGTTCTGTTTATGAAATTGTGTTCCAAGTTCAAGCATCTGGGATTATTCCTCCAATAGCCAGCAGTGAGGAGAACAGGTTGCAGGCATACCATCAGCCTGAGGTTATAGCCCAGCAAGTGTACTAAGGTTCGCATATCACTTAGGTATGACCGCTGCCCTGCAGACTTGAAGCCAGAGTGGAAATCGGAGAGAATTCCTAAAGAGTAGTTGTGATATATGAGGAGACATGTTGTATACCCCAAGGATACTGTCTACGTGATAAGCGAATTGTCCAACATTGTAACCTACCTAAATTGCCATAAGTAAAGTCTGCAAGATCCCAAGCTGAGAGTCTGTGGTTAATCCAGCTTCGGTGCACTATAGCTCCCAGCACTCCCATACTGGTAGGCCTGACATCCACACACACCTCCTCCATCTATCCATCTACTTGGCACCTGCACCCACCCACATCTACCTCCTCCTATCTGCACCTTTACAAATGAGGCAGTGTTTATGTGAAATATGTGCAGCAGTCTGTACTTATGAGAGAGGGGGAATGAGAGGCATGTTAATTGTGAAGCTGCAGGAGTGGAGAGCTGGCTGTCAGACCTAGATCAGCTCTGTAATGGGGACTGTATTTCCCCTGTAACTGAGGCCTATATACAGTGAAGGAAATAATTATTTGATCCCTTGCTGATTTTGTAAGTTTGCCACTGACAAAGACATAAACAATCTATAATTTTAAGAGTAGGTTTATTTTAACATTGAGAGAGAATATCCAAAATTAAAATCCAGAAAATCACATTGTATAAACTACATAAATTTATTTGCATTTTGCTGTGAGAAATAAGTATTTGATCCCTCTGCCAAACAAGACTTGATGACAAAACCCTTGTTGGCAAGCACAGCAGTCAGACGTTTTTTGTAGTTGATGATGAGGCTTGCACACGTCAGGAGGAATTTTGGTCCACTCCTCTTTGCAGATCATCTCTAAATCATCAAAATTTTGAGCCTGTTGCTTGACAACCCGAAACTTCAACTCCCTCCATAAGTTTTCTATAGGATTAAGGTCTGGAGAATGGCTAGGACACTCCATGACCTTAATGTGCTTCTTTTTGAGCCGCTCTTTGCTGCCTAGGCTGTATCTTTTGGATCATTGTCTTGCTGTAACACCCAGCCACGACCCATTTTTAATGTCACGGTGGAGGGAAGGAGGTTGTCAGTCAGGATTTTACGGTAGATGGCTCCATCCATTCTGCCATTGATGCAGTGAAGTAGTCCTGTGCCCTTAGCTGAGAAACACCCCCAAAACATAATGGGCTACATTTCCCAACACGCCAACGCCAGTTTTTTGGTCTATTTTGCGGCAAAACCACTTTTGACGCCATATTCTCAATGTAAATAAACTGTCATACACAAAAACTAGGCGCATTTGTGTATCATATTGTAATGCGCCTAAAAATTATACGCTGTGTGCCTCCATAACGCAATGCGGCTATTGAGGCGCATTACATACACTAGTAATGATACGTTATGCGCCTGCATAGTGCATTGCATCTCGAGAGGTGCATTACATACACTACCAATGATACACTATGCGTCGCGACTTGCGCAATGAGCCGTTATTTGCGCAATGTGCCTAGGTGCAATGCGCTTATTTAGGTGCATTAAGTTTACCTGACGCCAGGTTTTTGAGTGGATCGGACTTTCTGGCACACTTTACACTGATTTAATGCGCCTAAAAACTGCTGCGGCGCCGCCACTTTTCTGACATGTCGCCCAATGTTTCCACCTCCGTGCTTGACAGTGGGAATGGTGTTCTTTCGGTCACAGGCAGCATTTCTCTTCCTTCAAACACGGCGAGTTGAGTTAATGCCAAGGAGCTAAATTTTTGTCTCATCTGATCACAGCACCTTCTCCCAACACTCATAGAATTATCCAGGTATTCATTGTCAAACTTCAGATGGGCCTGCACATGTGACTTCTTGAGCAGGGGGACCTTGTGGGCACTGCAGGATTTTAAACCATTACGGCATAATGTGATACCAATGGTTTTCTTGGTGACTGTGGTCCCAGTTGGCTTGAGATCATTAACAAGTTCCCCCCGTGTAGTTTTAGGCTGATCTCTTACCTTCCTCATGATCAAGAGTACCCCACAAGGTGAAATTTTGCATAGTGCCCCAAATCGATGTCGATTGACAATCATTTTGCATTTCTTCCATTTTCTTACTATTATCTCCTTCTCACCCAGTGTCTTACTTATGGTTTTGTAGCCCATTCCAGCTTTGTGCAGGTCTATGATCTTGTCCCTGACATTCTTAGAAAGCTCTTTGGTTTTTCCCATGTTGTAGAGGTTAGAGTCTGACTAATTAATTGGTCTGTGGAGAGGAGTCTTTTATAAAGGTAACTTTTTAGGACAGCTGTCTTTAATGCAGGTAATTAGTTGATTAGGAGCCTCTAACTGGTCTGTAGGAGCCAGAGCTCTTATTGGTTGGTAGAGGATTAAATACTTATTTCTCTCAGCAAAATACAAATAAATGTATATAATTTATCAATGTGATTTTCTAGATTTTATTTTGGATATTCTATCTCTCAATGTTAAAATGAACCTACTCTTAAAATGATAGACTGTTCATGTCTTTGTCAGTGGGCAAACTTACACAATCAGCAAGTGATCAAATAATTATTTCCTTCACTGCATCAGCTACGGGGAAATCAGCAATAGGAAAAATTGGATCTTTTCTGACCTTAGTGTCCTGTGATTCTTCCGCAGTATCTGTAGGGATACTGTGAAAAACATATCTCAAAGGAAACCTGCAACCAAGCCAGGAAACGTTATGTAAATGAGCCCATTATTGGAAACGCCTTTTTGAAATCCTGTTTTGCCCTGACAGCCAGGAAGTGGAGGGGTTAGAAATGAAGTTTGCCTCCCCCCACACTCATCACTAAGAATAACTCCTACTATGCTCACAGTCCTTGCCCACAACAAATTGCTTTACAAGAATGTATAGCATGCTGTGTGCGGAGCCAAGTATGTGGGCAAATGGGCAGTAGGAGCTCCCTCCATAATACCCCCTGCTCAGTAGTGTATCGGAAAGTGGCTCCCGCTACACGTTTGTTTGGCTTAGCTGTTCCTGCTTCACCAACCTGTGTCTGGCTTCTTCAGCTGCATTCAGTGCCCACATCAAGAGATGTGCAGCATGTAGTAGGCAGTACCAAGCAAAGGGAAGGGATTGGTGCTCACCGACTTCTGCGCATTCAGCACTCACATCGAAGTCCTGTACCATGAACATGGATATTTATACACATAGATTGCAATCATCCTATGACATAAATTCTGGATGCATTTTCTATTACAGTCATGGTCTTTGGACAGACTGTCTACTAGTTTGTATATACAGTGTGTCTTGTGTCAGTTTGTGATAAAAATGCTGCCACCATGTGGTTGGACTGCAAGTTGACATGTTATCCCGCTGGATGCAAGATCCAGCTGAGAACTGTGGGGGGCAGTGTGAGAAGATGGGAGAGCAGGGTGGCTTTAGGACCTTTGTGATGTTGCTATGATGTCTTTTGTCAGCAAAAAGAATTTTATTAAAGCATATGTAAGAATTTAACAAATGTATCCATAAAGCTCAACACTGATTACAATTTCCTTGAGTCCGCTGCACATAACAGAGAAATACAGGCATAAACGAAAAAACAATAAAAGAAACCAAGAACAAGTTAGGAACCAAACAATTACATAAGCCATGTTGCTATTACACATAATGTCTCATTACAGGCATATCTTAGCACTTAAAGGGGATACTAAATTATGCACAAACCTATAATCAGCTATCAATGCTACGGGTGATCAAAGATAGAGCTCTAGCGAGAGATTGTGACGGCATCAGACAAAGCAGAAAATACCAGGTTTTTTTTTGGTTGTTTTTTTTTGTTTCTCCTCCCCCTCCTCCTTCCCTCCTCCCGTTCCTCTCTCCCCTCCTCTTCCCCGTCTCCTCTGGCACTGGCGTTCATGGGGGCCTAGTCCCGATGACCCCGCACATAATAAGCGGAATCTGTCCAAGGGAACCATCTCTCTCTAACTATGACCACTTTATGGGGAGGGACCAGTAAACTGGTTTCGGCGTGGAGTTGGTTATATACTCTAGTCAAGACCTCTGTGAGAGGGGGAGTAGCAGGAGATTTCCACGAAGCAGCTATCGTGGAGCGAGCAGCAATCAGTACGTGTGCTAACGTTGTATGGCAGTCAGGTGGTAACGTGTGGTAGAGTAAGTCCAGTAACGCCATTTCAGGCAAAAGAGTAAACCCTATCCTGAGAATGTCCTGTAGCAGCTTTTCCACTCTGCTCCACAAGGGCTGGGCCACTAGACAGTTCCACCACATGTGCAACAAGGACCCCACCTGTCCACACTGCCTCCAACAAAGATTGGAGTATCCTGTGATCGAATGTGCTATTCGTGTAGGAGTTAAGTACCATCTCAACACTATCTTCCTGCCCAATTCGAAGTGGATGGCACAACTGGAGTGTTTTCGTACTATAGTTAAGACTTGAGACCAGCACTGCGAAGAGAAGGTCTGTCCTAAGGAACTCTCCCAACGAACCTCATAATCTGGCTTATCGAGTATCTCTACGTCAAAAAGGGTTCGGTAAGTGGCTGAAAGACCTCCTTTAGTTAAGGAACTAATCCAAAGCAGCCTATGAAATGTGGAGGAAGGGCCCTTGCTCACTGGCCAATTCATCGCTTGGACTGCGTGTCTGATTTGAAGGTAGAGATAAAATTGACTACGAGGAATTGGTAAGCTCTTCAAATGTACAGAAATGATGGTCGCGCATCAGGTCCCCCAACGTATGGATTCCTAAGTTCAACCAGAGATGTATAGGTATATCTAAGCAGAATAGAATGGAAAACGGGTACTTATTCCTGGAGACATTGACCCCTCTTGCCGGGACTATGTGCTTTCGGCACACTCTCACTGCGTGAGACATAGTGAGTAAGCTCAATGTTGGTGGTTCCCAGCCAAACAGCATAGCCAATAGGTAATCCCTAAAGGTACCCTTGGGGATAGTAGAATACTCCGGCGACACCCAATGCTGGGTCTCCGAGGAGCACCAATATGCAGAGAGTGGTTCTAACACCGAAGCCACATTATATTGGAGAAGGTTCGGGACAGATAGGCCCCCACTATCGGACTTTCGGAATAAGTGCTGTCTACGTATACTAGGTATCTTCATACTCCAAATAGAGTGGAGGAGTTGGTTCTGTAACCTGGTTATGAGATCTTTAGGGAACAGGAATGGTAGCGATCTAGATATGTAAAGGAACTTAGGTAATAGCCACATTTTTGTCACATTGATGCGCGCTAACCATGATAGTTGAAATTTGCTGAGTCTAGCAATTTCTTCCGTAAACACTTTACTGGGATCTAATAAATTCTTTTCAATTGTGGTTTCTATGTCCGGGTATATTTTAACCCCTAAGTAGGAAATGTGGGTTGAAGACCATATAAAATCTAGTTAGGAGAGCTGCTGTTTCAGAGACGGGGGCAATTAAACGGGAGTAATACTGACTTGGAAATGTTAAGTTTATAAAAAGAAAGTAGTGCATACTGGTCTAGCAGAGAAAGTAGCGCAGGGACGGAGGTTTCTGGGTTCTGTACGATAACTAAAATGTCATCCGCATACAAATTTACTTTGTGGACCTGTCCATGGATCGTTATACCCACAATATCTGCTGCTTTCCTAATATGTTCTGTCAAGGGTTCCGCACAAAGGTCATAAATCAAAGGAGACAGCGGGCATCCTTGTCTTGTGCCGTTTGATATATAAAATTTGACGGACAAGAAACCGGAAAACCCTGGCAGAGGGGAAGGTATATAGGGAGGTGATGGCCGAAAGGATCATACCCTGAAAACCCAAATTTCTGTAGGACACACTTTTTGTAACTCTAATTTATTCTATCAAAATCTTTCTCCCCATCTAAAGAGAAAAGGGAGAAAGGAATGTTCTGCGAACGAGCTACTTGTAAGATATTTGCCTGCCCTTAACAAACCCTACTTGGTCTTCATTGATTAGGCCGGGAAGAAATTTGTTTAGTCTGTTGGCCAAAATTTTAGAAAATATTTTAATATCTGAATTTAATAACGAAATGGGCCTATAATTTGTGACTAGGTCCTCTGGTTTGCAATAGATATCTCAGACCCAGTAATTTCACGTATCAATATTCTGTTTATTTCGTACACATATATTAACAGCCAGACCAACACGGTTCAAGGCTTATACAGTAGCAAACAGCCCCATACAGACTAGTAGCGTCACGTATCCATTCAACAGGTAAATACCTTACAGGCTCTCTATGGCGTTCTGGTTGACAGGAGTAGCATGGACAACCGGCCGGACGCTGCACGAATGCAACGTTTCGAGGGAACTCCGCCCCCTTTCTCAAGCATGCGCGTTGTAAGTTTCCATCTCTTTTAGATACCATTAGTTTTAAGTCTTTAGTAGCCTGTTTATTTTAGAAACACTTTAAAATTTAACTCTTGATGAAGCCCATTAGAGCTTTTAGAGTCGAATATCACTATCCAGTACATCTCTCTTTTCAACAATTGTGTCTTAATGTACCCCGCATCGCTGCCATTAACGCTTTCGAGAACGCACCATCTGAGGTCCGACACATTGTGTCGCCATTCAAAAAAGTGTCTCGCTACAGAGTTTTCTCCAAAGCTTTTATTTTTAGGGTCCCCTTCTTCACCCTGGTTTTGGTATCTTTTTTGTTTATACATTCTAATTGCTGAGGGAGATTTCCAGCAAGTGACCCATGAGCGTGAGCCGTATCATACCAGTACAAGCGGTAATACATATTTTTGAATAGGTCCTCTGGTTTACCTGATTTGTGAATAGTTGAGATGTGGGCACACAGCATTTCCGCTGGAGGAGCTTCCTTTTCAGCTATAACATTGAATAAGCGGGACATGTGAGGGGAGAGTAGGTGAGAAAACAATTTGTAATACTCGTTAGTGAAGCCGTCTGGCCCGGGGGATTTGTTACATTTCAATTGGGAGATAGTCTGCTGAACTTCCTGCAGCGAAATAGGATTGTTTAAAATCTGTAATTGGTCTCGTATCAAGGACGGAAGAGTAATTTCACTTAAAAATTTGTCTATGGCCTCACGGGAAACCAGTGGGGTGTCAGCATCCGATTGTAGGTTGTATAGAGAACTATAATATTTCGCAAAAGCATTGGAAATTTGCTGAGGGTTTAGAATTCGGGCCGAAGAGGAGGAGGTAATGTAGGGGATCCGCGTTTTGGCCTGTAATATTCTAACTTTCCGCGCTAGTATCTTGCTTGGTCTGTCACCTTGAAGGTAGAAATTTCAGCGGAGTTTGCTCAGGTGGAATTCGTACTGTTGTAATTGCATTGTATGAAGTTTAGATCTGAGTATCGTGCGTTTATATTTAAGGGGCGTAGAGGGGGTCATTTTAAATTGTGACTATCCTTCCGAGCTCATCCAAGATGTTATGGAGAAGTGATTCCCTATTGCGCTTCTCCCTAGCCGCTATTTTCATACATACTCCTCTGAGATATGCCTTATGTGCGCACCACAATGATTCCTCAGAGGGAGCCGTGGGGGCATTTAGCTCAAAGTAACCTGAAATCTCTTTAGCAATTCTTTCCGATTTGAGCAGAAAATTATTTAGTCGCCAGGGGGAATGAAAAGAGGGGGGCTGACCTGTGTTTAAAGTTAGATAAATGGGAGCATGGTCTGACCAAGTTTTAAACCCAATTTCAGAGTCCGAGACTAAAAGTAAAGCTGCCCTGTTATCTAGGAAAAAATCTATTCTGGAATCCGAGTCTCTCACCGCAGAATAGAAAGTGAAATCCTTTTCGGAGGGGTGAGCATATCTCCAAGGATCATGCAAGTTCTCTTCCATGATTAGACTGTCCAGCTCTGGAGAAGTTTTGGAGCAGTTTCCAGACCTGTCTATAGACCTATCCATTACTACGTTAAAGTCTCCGCAGATTATTAAATTACCTTTGGCTTCCTTTCTGACTTTAGTTAATACCTTCCTAAGGTAGGAAATCTGATGCTGATTTGGCGCGTAGACTCCAACTAATGTGAAGGAAACCGCATTTAAGGTACACCGCAGTATTATATAGCGTCCCTGTTCATCAATTATCAGATTAGAGAGGGAGTGTGATACTGAGTTTTTGATGAAGAAGGACACTCCTGCTTTCTTAACGTTAAGTGTAGAATGATAGGCACGAGAAAAATTTCTATTCTGCAGCCTAAAGGAGTTTTTTTACATAGATGTGTTTCCTGTACACAAACCACATCTGCATGGGACCGGGAAACCTCTTTCCAAAACAAAGATCACCTAAAAGGGGAGTTCAACCCGTTCGCATTTAGGGACATACATTTTACCCCCATTGAACCATAGATAGCATACTAATTAGGAATAGGACAGTGATCCCACTCCTCATCGAAATGCCTGCAAATAAAATCAGGTTAGTAGCGAACTGGCTAGAACAAGTTAATACATAACTGAACAATTTAGGAACATGAATCAACCACCATACGAGGTCAGAACTGAGCAGAAGTGATTCCACTGATCGGGAATCAAGGGTGGGGCAAGTCATTGCCTACAACCTAAAGGAAAAGATCACGATAAGTGACTATGGAGCAAGGTGACTCCAGTGGGAGCCGGAGAGGACACTATAATAGGGAATAGACATGAAGACCATGATCACTCGGGAGGTCTAGACCTGGATCTTGTGCGAGCCCTCTTATCAGACCAAAGTGGGGTAATCAGTTCCGGTCTAAACTGTTTCTTCCTGACCAGGCTAGCGTCCGATGGAGAGGCAAGTTCCAGCTGCGAAGGGTTAGGCAAGCCTCGTTCAGAGAATTGCAAATAAACTGTGTGCCGTCCTTTGTTATAATTAATTTCACAGGAAATCCCCAGCGATACTGAATTCCTTTTCTCTAAGGATTCTAGTATACGTTTGAAATTCTCGCCATCTCAGCATCGTTGCAGCAGATAGAACCGGGAAGATGGATAAGGCCTGGAATCGATCAGGAAGTGCGTCTGATCTGCGCAAAACACAGAGAAACTCCTCTTTCGTAGTATAGAAATGAATTCTAGCTATGGTGTCCCTAGGAACCTGTGGGGGTATGTTCTTTGGTTTCGGAAGCCTGTGAACTCTGTCTATGGTAAGGTCTAGCGAGGAGGAATTTGGTAAGACAGCAGCCATCAGATCGGTGAGAAAAACGTTTAGTTGGTTCGGGGGGGACACTTTCAGGAATTCCTCGGATTCTTATGTTGTTACGCCTAGACCTGTCTTCCAGGTCCAGGACTTTAGATGCCAGGCGATGTTCTTCCTCCTCCAGGTTACTGTTGGCATCTATCAGACTGTTGTGAGACTTAGCAAACTCCGCCATCTTGTGTTCGATATGATCCGTGCGTGAGGCTAGTGAATGGAAATCTTGTCTTAGATCGTCCATCATTTGTTTGATATCAGACTGAAGCGAAGATCTGAAGGAGGAGAACAAATGCTGGAGGGAAGCCACTGTAAGAGGTTGAGACTCGGGTACACCTTGGTGTTCTAGGTCCACCGATTCCGCTCTAGAGGACGGAGTAGGGGATGATGGAGGGGGGGAATCTCAGTTCCCGCTTGGCTTGGGCTGAAGAGAAATATTCTGGAAGCTTTGTGGGCTTGTTGCCTTGGTTTTTCTTGGAAGTGCCTCCCATAGTTCCAATGAGCTGAAGGGGAAGAATCTAGCGGAAGCAATTCTAAGGTAAGCGTCCAAATGGCTGTTATGTGGTCGCTGATGAGACCCAGAGGCACAGGCAGAGCCACTGCGCCGTATTTGTGTATATCAGTTCACGCCCTGGGGTTTTTTTTTTGATTGTTCGTTTGTTTGTTTTTTTTTCCCTTCCTCTTCTTTTATCCTTTTTATCCCCCTTATTCCCCTAAGTGGCCAATAGGCCGCTGCAATACGAAACTGTCGTCGTGGTGTCTAGTGGGGATCAGGGATCACCACTGGCAAAAGCAATGTTGACCGCCAGTCCTTTGTCTTGTAAGGCCGTGTTCACACGGCTTATTCCCGACGGATTTGTGAGCCGCATTGCGCTCACAAATCCGGCGTGAATAAGGGGCGGGACGGGGGCGGGGACACCGCTCCCCGGCCCCATAGACAATGCATTGTTTACGGCACGTACGCGCCGTAAATAATGTGCATGTCACTTTCTCCCCCCGATTCGCAGAGCAGGGAGGAGCGACGGAATCCACTGTTCTCTATGAGAGCAGTGGATTACCGTAAATTACTCCAACGGATTGGCGCCGTACTGCAGAGCAAATCCGGCGCGGAGTATGGCGCCAATCCGCGGAGAAATAAGCCGTGTGAACGAGGCCTAAGGATGAGCAATAGGGACCGCTGGGAGGGCCTAGCAGAATGGAGGACTGAAATGTCCGCAGCTCTCAGTGAAGGGTATGATATAAGCAGTGCAGTCCGTTCTCAGTGGTCTGAGGACTCTGTGTGTGGAAGGATTGAGAGATGCCCTTGAATTACTTAGTGTATAAGCCAAGGCCGCTTCCCCTGTAGCAGGGAGTGTAGGGGATATGGAAGATGGCAATAGGGACCGCTGTGAGGGCCCGGCGAATGAAGGACTGAAATGTCCACAGCTCTCACTTAGGGGTATGTTACAAGCAGTGCAGTCCGTTCTCAGTGGTCTGGGGACTCTGCATGTGGAAGGGCTAAGAGAAGTCCTTGGATTACTTAGTATATATGCCAAAGCCGCTTCCCCTGTAGCAGGGAGTGGAGGGATATGTAAGATGGCGCCCGAGGCTGTTGGGCCCAGGATGGAGGCGGTATGCAGCAAGATCCCTGTATGCTGGGTCTTAGGTGGTCTCAGTCCCCAGAGCTGCAGGTTATATAGCTATCCCCTTTGGCTGACTGATGTGAGATCACTTAGGGGTTGGTCCCTTGTGGGGACAGCGAGGAGGAAGACGAGCTGTATTCAAAATGGCGCAGTGCGCCAGTACCTGCAGAGATCTTCCTGCGTCTGCTCCCGCGATCTCCTCCGTGCAATTACCCGGGTCCCGGAGCCGAAGCTGTAGCCGCCCGCAGGAGCTGCCGCGCCGATGGATAGCGATGGGCTGTCGGGTAAGGGCTTCTCACCGCTTCTCTCAGCTTCTCTGTGCCCGGCGGGAAAGTACCGCGGCCTCCTCTATCTTGCCGCCTGTACAGGTCGCTCTCCACACACCGCCGATCTGCGGTTGCGGTGCACGCATATTCACCCGGAGGGTCTCAAAATGTTCCTCTCAGCCTGTAGGTGCTGAAGGGAGAGGTCAGGAGTGGATTTAGGGTCTTCTGTGGCTTAGTTGGGCCGCTTTGCTGGAGGTCAAAGTCCGGAGCTCTCACTAGGCACGTCCGTTCACATTCCCGGTTAGGCCACGCCCCGCTATGATGTCTTTTGAACAATTGCTCTACACTGTACAACACAAGGGAGGAGAAGCTCTGCATTTAGTAACAAAGGTAAGGATAAAGGTCTGTGAGGACAGGAGCATGGAGGTCAGTGAGGGGTCCACAGCATCTGTGTTTAAGTGCAAATGAACAGCGGTCTATAGATAAGGGGGCTATAAGCAGTCTTTATGTGACAAAGGTAAAGGCATATGCGGCGGTTTATATGTGAGAGAGGCAGGGACATGAGCAGCAGTCTATATGTGACGGCATGTGAGGCACATAAATTCTGATTCTGCAGCAGTGGAGAGCCAGCTGACAGACCCTGATCAGCTCTGCTGCCAGTGCTGGGGGCAGCATTCCACTTGGTAGTTGGGGCTAATATATCAAGTACAGTCAAATCAGCAATCAAAAAAACATATTAAAAAAATACACAAAAGGTTATTTTCTGATTTTAGTTTCCTGTGGTTCTGCAGGGATACTGGGGGAAAAAGTATCTTAATGGATACCTGTGATGGACCCAGGATTTTTAACCAAAGTATGGAAGTAACCATATGTTTGGATGACCATATGACAAGCTAAGGCATGTATATATATATGGACCAACAGAGGGAAACTTGACACCTAATAATTTAGAGGATACTGTGGCCTGCACTACCATCGGCCTGATGCAGGTTCGAAACTACCACCATAGCGGCTGCTATGGGGCCGCCACCGCAGAGGCCCGGTGCATCCTGCCCCAGAATGCCCCGGCCCTTTGTAAAAGGCTAATGACACTATGACTTTGCTATTAGAATAATTGTGGATTATTTAATGATTTCTGAACAATCTTCTCCAATTTATGTCTTTCGTTAACCCTGGCACTGCCTCCAACTCGAGCACCAAAACTTTTGACAAAACTTAGCATCTTTATTAATAAGAATATCGGTCTGTATAAACCAAATTGATCAGGTGGTTTGTGGATGACCATAATGGTGCATTCATAACAAGGAGAGGATAAGGACATTGTATGTGAAGCCCTTTTCCAAAGAGAGCACATAGCTGAGCAGTGTGTTCCATATTCAAATTGTACCATTTAGTTGGAAATTATATTATGACTCTTAATTTCTGCTTTTGTGAGGAGATTTCTTAAATACTAATGAATAATTGTAGTGTGTATAGTGGGAGTTATATTTAATTTCAGATAGCATAATATGCTGCAAGATAGCAATTAGTAATGGGTAGGAGATCAGATTCTTTGTCTGTATGGGGCCCTGAAATTCTCTAATGGCAAGTTCTGTAGGGGAATATAGCACCTGTGATACAGAGGCGGGTGTAACCCTGTCTAGCTAGCTAAGTGGTCAGTTCCACTGCACAGTATCCAGTCAGGAAAGTATACAACTTAATAGTTCACAAATTGGGCATGTACACTACTCCAAAAACACAACAGGGCCATACTTACAGCTCAATGGCTGGACTATAGACTGAACCCAGTAGGAGGCAACACAAGCCCATTGGGAAAGATAAAACAGGTGCAGATAATTGATGAGCAGAAGCTCACACACCTATCCACTAGGGGGACAATTACATGATAAAAAATTGCACACTGCATTGATACCTGATCACACCAGTATGAAGAAAAGCCAGCAACCCTCATATATGGTAGATGCTGTATTGGTTTAATTAAGTTATATTATTCTATTTAATATTAATTTTAGATTATATTTAATTTAAATAAATATTATAGGCGATAATTTAATATTTTTGGGATATTATATCATTTAATATTCATTTTAGATTATAAAATGTATTATTCATTTTATATTATTGAATTTTATATAGTTTGATAATTATCATTAATTACTTCTGTTATTTTACGGACATAAGCTGAGAAATAACTGATTTTTTTTTATTTTTTTTTAACCAAATAGCAAATCTAGTTCATGTACCACAACTTTGGTATCAGTTAGACCTCAATTAACTTGGTCTAGCTGTTCTGACAGTAATGTGCCTACTTTTGGCATTCCACATTCATAAATATGTCTAATCCTATGAATCTGGTGCGACACACACCCCCAGAATGCCCTCACATCTTTGCCACATTACAAAGTGTAGGGTCTGGCCTCCATTGCACCAAAGTTGGGCGTACGATGCGTCATAAATTGTGAAAGCAGGCTCACCACTCTCTTTTGGCGCATTTCAGGCCAGAACACTGAAAATGACCCATTGATACATGTCTCTCTAGATTTCCCATTTCAGTTCTCATACTAGTCACCACTGTGTACTACTTGTCAGGTAGGTCAGAGCCCTCTGGTTTTTACCCCATTTAAAAAAAATGATTTGTCACTGTGCCAAAATTTAGTTTTGGCTATACTCTGACAAATGCAATATATATACCTTTTGAGCATATAGCTCTAGAGCCTGAATTTCTGCACTAGGATTTTTAATAACTGTATATACTTTTTCTGCTAGATTTTCCATTAGGGAGGCATGGGTCTTTTGACAATGTAGCTGCATAGGTTGCTATTGGACCAGTTAGGACCCCTCTCATGACTGCCTTAAAAGCCTCCAAATTGCAATTTTTGGTAACATTTCATCCAAAAAAAACTATATTAAAAACTGATCAAAAAGTCTTATGTATTTTACAATGGCACCTTTATTACAAGTGAATGGCTGTTGGAATACACAAGGATTTTAACGAGGAATTCATGCTCTAGGCACACCTACTACAGTTATAGATTGTCTTTACTGTGCTTAACGAATAACCAATGACTTTTCTTATATCCACTTCCTGACTAGTGCTTTTTTAATAAATTGGTCAAAGGGTTGTTTAGTTGTTCTATAGTCTTTACAGTGTTGTGTTTGATAGGGCCTAACTCTACAAATGCACCTCCACTTTGCCAAGACATTAAAGGGGTTGTCGAGTTTCTGTAACAACCATATAAGAAGCTGCAGGTGACCAAATCAAATAAAAAATAAATCCTATACTCGCCTTCCTCTGGTCCTCAGTTCCATCGCTGGGTCTCTCATGATCTTTTGTTTCTTCTTCCGGATGGGAACGTCACGACTGCAGCTGCCGAATTGCCGCAGCAATCACTAGCCACTCTCTTACATCGCCGTTTGGAGCTGTTTACTTCTAAACGTTGATGTTTGCCAATCAGCAGCTGCAGTGGTGATGCTCTGGTCCAGAAGAAGAAGACCTAAACAGAAGACCAGAGAGACCCAGCACTGAAACGGAGAACAGGTATAGTGACTAGAATTTCGGAGTAGGGTTGTTAATCCAGGAATTTATTCTGATTGCCAGATCGGAGTCAGGAACACATTTTTTTCCCTAAAATGAAGACAGTTGGCTTCTACATCATGGGGGCTTTTGCCTTCCTCTAGATCAGGGGTGTCAAACTCGTTTTCACGGGGGGCCACATCAGCCTCAGCAGCCAGGTAATTGCCCCATGTAGCCAGGTAATATGCCCCATATAGCCCCCTGTAGCCAGGGAGATGCCCTACATAGCCCCTTGTAGCCAGGTACATGCCCCATATAGTCCGCAGTAGCCAGGCAGATGCCCCATAGCCCCCTGTAGCCAGGTACATGCCCCATATAGCCCTCCAGTAGCCAGGCAGATGCCCCATTGCCCCCCAGTAGCCATGTAGATGCCCCACAGCCCCCCCAGTAGCCATGTAGATGCCCCATTGCCCCCCCAGTAGCCATGTAGATGCCCCACAGCCCACCCAGTAGCCATGTAGATGCCCCACAGCCCACCCAGTAGCCATATATATGGCCCACAGCCCCCCAGTAGCCATGTAGATGCCCCACAGCAGCCATATAGATGTCCCACAGCTGCACCAGTAGCCATATAGATGCCCCACAGCCATATAGATGCCCCACATCCCCCCACCCCCCTAATGATTATAAAATAAAATAAAAATTACCTGGTGGAAGGGCAGCGCGGCGCGGTCCAGTCCTGGAGCTTGTGTACGGTGTAAGCAGCGTGACGTCACGCCGCTTATGCCCGCACACAGCTTCCAGAGATCTCCAGGAGACCCAGCGTCACAGGGGGCGTGAGTAAAGCGGCGCGTCACGCCCCCTGCGATGCCGTATGTACAGCACTCACCAAGCGTTGTACATACAAAGGGAGAAGGTGGGAGGGATACGATCCCTCCTGCCTTCTCCCTGTACTAGTAGCTGCACCGAGCGTGCACCTGCCGACTGACTCTGCGCGGCTGTGCTAAAACAGCCGTGCGGAGTCAGGGAGATCGCGGGCCGGAAAACACAAGGCCGCGGGCCGGATGTGGCCCGCGGGCCTTGTGTTTGACACCTGTGCTCTAAACCACCACTTTAGCACAATAGGCTGAACTGGATGGACTTCTGTCTTTTTTTAGCCTTACAAACTATGTAACCATGACCAGAGGAAGGTGAGAATAGTTATTTTTTTTTATTTGGCCATTTGCAGCTTAAAATTAGTTTTTTACAAGCTGTATAACTCCTTTAACTGTACAGTAAATTTACCTTCCAAGTACAGGTTTATTTTCAATACAGTCACTAGAAACACCTTGACTGCACAAACAATCTTCTGTTCTGTGAACTTACTCCTCTGCTTTTGACTTTACAGTAAAATATTAAATCAGAATTTCTTGAGTCACCCCAAAAATAAGACCTACTTTGTGTTCCTTACCTTCAATTGCTATGAGCTGTAAAGGTGGCCAGGCATTTGGAAAATCCCACTGCTGACCTGTTTCTTTTAAAGAAGTTGGAAGTCCATTCTGATATGATAGAGCTCCGCTTGTCTGCAAGATACACAACTGCATTTTAGTTTTGATACGTATATAATAAAACACATTTTATTATAAAAAAAGTTCAGCACCAGCACTCAATGGCAGCCAATGAAAATTTAAGGTCCAGTTCACAGAACCTCCATTGTAGAATCAGCACCGGATCCTTTACATGACTGGCCCAACAACAAACCCTATTGACTACAGTCACATCTATTATTTGAACAGAAAAAATAGTGATACATCCTGTGCTAGTTTTTCCATTATTGTTGGCGAACTCTGCAACGGAGATGCCGAACAGAACCTCAGATGCACATGTAAGTCATTTTTCCCAAAACACTAATTTGTTATACATAAGATTATACATAAGTTTCTATACAAATGTTTTTTGGTTTTTTTGGGTTTAAAACAAACCAGATCTATGAACAGTTGTTAGCAATTGCACCTTCTTCTGAATTCCAGCAGTGCATCCAACAAGAAGTATATGTATTACAATCCTCTGCATTTGGGGACACCACTGCTTCCTAAAGTCCCAACAGTTATTACATCACTGCCCCCCACAAGGTCCTCATAGTAATTACAGCATTGTCCTTTTCTCTGACCCCCAGCAGTGAACTTCAGTTCCCCTTTTAATATTTCCCAAGAAAATAATCATAGCTGAAAAAGAGTGTTTTCAGCATAGTTGAGAATCTTAAAGGGCTTTCCCCCTCTGGCTGTTTTTATAGAAGCTGCTCCTCTCCTTCATACTCACACTTCCTATGCAGGTTGTAGGTGAATCTACAGCAATGACTAACATTTCAGCTCTGATAACTCAGCTGAACATGTTCGAGAGATATTGGTGACAGAGAGATTTTGAAGAAGAAAGAGACACTGTCCAATCAGACGCTGTAGCTGTAAATGTGAACTAGCAAAACTGTATTTGTCATGAGAGAAAACTGCCAGCATAGACATGGCAATTTGTCTACATTCACACTGTTATCTGTGCATTTACATATATAGATAACAGTGTAACTTAGCAGCGACGGGATGGTACTAAGCTCTATCTGGTTAGTAACTCTGGTTAAAATTTCTTTCGGTTAGCTCCTGTCCTGCTTAAACAACACAGCACAGAGTGATATCACCAGCTTGGGGTATACCCCAATGCCACTAAAGCTCTTTAGTAAGAGTAACAGGAAAGAAAGACACCCATCAACACAGGCTCAGATACAGGTTATTTCTTGAGATTTTCCTGCCGACAATATATAGAGTACGCCGTAAAGCTGAAGATATCAAAATTACTGGAAGAAAATTAACAAACCTCCAAATAGGAGACCACTTTCTCTACGATCGCTGTGTCTCTATAACATGAAGCCCAAAGTGGAGTCAAGTTGCTAGGGTAGAAGTTTTGATTCCTACGGGTTTCATTTATATTATAATCCAACCAAACCCCTAGATTCTCATCCCAGAGTACAGCCTGTACAGCATCGAGTCGCTTGTTCAGAGCAATTAAAAATGTAGCTGCCTCATCGACCATATCTATAGTAAGAGAGAAAATAAAGCAAGCAATTATTCAAGGTATAGTAACAAGTAAATCAAATGTTTTACAGAACTCAGTGTTCAAGTAGAAACAGCCATACAACTAAATTATTATTCATCTTCAAGTAAAGACATTTTTGGATGCCCTGGTAAAGATATAGCAAGTTCATAAATATTCTTGTACTCAATGATTGATCCTCTGAATTTCAATCAATATATAATATATACTCTTTAATCTGTTTTGTCACTTTTTGTATATTTTCACTTTACAATAGAGCTGGCCATTTGTATTGGATAAATGTTTGCAAAACCCTACAATTACAAGTACAGGGTTCATCTGAAAGTCATTCTTGGTCTGTTGCTGGGAAAAAGTAGGATCAACATGATGAATTTATTCTCATTACTGTCTCTATCTAGTAAATTAAGAAAATAACTTCCACTTGCACTATCACCTCCACCCTCCAATATCCTCCTCCCCGTGTAACTTTTCTCCTTCATCTTAGTATCATCTCTCACAACAACTATCATCTTTTCCCATCATATTAGTATCCTTTCTCCCAGAATTTGCCCACGTCAGTAGGAAATACACCCCCTTGTGTATTATGTATTCTCTCCATGGTATTCTAGCACCCTCGTCCTCTAATATCACTCCATCCCTAGAAAACATAAGTATATTACTTAGTTATTGGGAGGCATCATATTACAGTAGCCAGAGCTGTCAGCTGCTGTTACCCATGGCTCTCACAGTTCTGTGCTATGTAACCGTAGATTGGAAACCTGGCACCCCTCAGGTTACATCCCTGGGAGAGCAGAGGGTAAGAGCAGCTGATAGCTGTCTGCCTTGCTGCAAGTGTAAAGAGGACAATCTGCCTGCTGAAGACTGAGTAATATACTTCTATTTAGGGCAGACACTTGCTCAGGATAAAGAGTGAGGGGCAATGGAGTGTTGTGTTGAAGTAATGAGATGTCATTCTACTGGCAGTAACCGTGTCCTCTGTACACGGTAGGAGTGATGTGCCCTTTGAAGCCACAGAGGTCGCAAGCCCCTAAGGCTGGCTCAGAGTAGACGGTCTACTTTGCTACTTTTCCTGCTAGAGGTCACAGATCTTCTGCCCTAGACAGACATTAATTTACAATAATGATTTTTGAATGAACAACATTTTGCTCAGCTTCTTGTCATTTTATGTATCCTATTATCATTCGCTCAGGTAATGGTTCATTAGGTTAGGAGGTTTCTCACTCAGATCAGTGTAGAATTTAGCCAATGTTCTCTCAACCCGACATAATATGGCATTGAGGTCAACAGGAATCAGTAAGCTTGTTTTTGTATCCAGCAGAGTGTCTGTAGGACCAATGAACCAACGTGATGAGAAATCCCAACCAGACTCAGCAGCTGCTTTGAGCTCTGAATAAACAGTCTCGGCTTCACCTGATGAAAAAGAAAAAAGCTGGTAAAAATACAAAAGCATAAAACAAACTTAAAATAAAAGACGATCTGGTTATACCTGCTGTGAGGTTTGCAGCCAGCTCATAATCCTTAGAATACGACTCTGGCCTGAAATAAAATAATGTTTTAGAACTGGGTTACTTTTTAATCTTAGCCAGGACAAATGCATAGATCCGATAGTTCAAGAATGTTCTTACATTTCTGTATTTAGATTTTAAATGTCTTTAGCATGTTACCGCAGATTACAATTAAAATTCACCATTTTCTAATATATTTCTATGTTCGAGCTTCTAATTGACTAAGTATTATTAATAAGGTCAAAGGACACTTGTTAGGAGTGTTCTGTCCCTCTAAGACTGTTTCATGCCTGTTGTTTAGCCTCAGCCTGAGGATGGAGCAGAACCAATATGAGTTCTGAACCTGTGTCCCATCAATTGCTGAGGTGGGGCATTTAAAGCAGTCCTTCTGTACACCCCTTGCCTGTGATACTCCCCGTTTCCTGGCTCTTCTCGTGCCTGCAGTTTGATAAGTGGTTTCTGTATTGGACTCCGACTTGCCCTCAACTATTCTTCTGATTCTCAGTTTATTACCACATACTCTCCTGGCTTGATCCCGGCTCATTTGACCCCTCTACTTGTTCTGTGTTGAGCCCTATCTTTCCCTGTTCATCCTATCTGTCCATTGGTGTTTGTTTTCCTGTGTCTCTCTGGTGGAGCAACCTGAGTCTCTTGCATCCAAGTCCATCCTGCTTTGCTGCGGGCTCTGGTGAAAACCAAAAGGTTGCCTTAGACTCTGCCTCCCAAATGGGTGTCTCTTTGCAAACAGCAGTTGTGAGTGGGCTATGTCTGTTTTGCTTATTTTGTGCCTGTTTGGAGAATTGCCAGTGTGGAAAGTCCACTCTGGAGAATCCCTTAAGTGGCAATTCCCCAACAACTCTCTATCAGTATTAATCATATCTTCATGACTGAAGATTGTGTTAGGCTTTTATTTCTAAAAAAAAATCCAGCAGTAGATTTTAAAAAGAGGAAAAGTTTATTTTATTCCTAATATACAATTTTTAGTTTTCTCGTTTCCTGAAGCACCACAACAGGTGAAATGAAGTATTACACGATGGCCATTAAAACCAATGGGCTTGTCAGTATCTGGCCTTCCAGAGTAACAGACAATCTTTGTAGTGACTCTTACTCTCTGCTTAATGAATGACAGCCATGATTAAGGGACGCTGATTAACTAATTCAGAATTCCCATGCAGGGTATTTAAGAATAGGATTTCTTAAAGCAGGCAACCAATTCACTGTAACTTATCATGGCCATGGTGGATGTATAGAATTTTTGCTTTTGTGAAAAACATTAAATTCTATATTCAGTAATATTATACTCTGTATACTGAAGCATAGCCATAAATCACCCTACCTTGGTCCACCTACTGGATCATAATAGCGATTTAGTGTATAGTTCTTTCCATTTTGTTCCACTGAAATACTCCGATTAGTCATCCAAAAGTCATATTCTTTTTTCAGCAGGTCGATGCTTTCCCTTAGGAAGGAAAAAAAATTGTATATTATCACTGTTTGTAATAATGTGCATACTAGAAAACTGATCTAAGAAAGCCAATACCTGAGAAAAGTCATGTTATCATGATGATCCATGTAGCTTTCCATCATCAAGGTTAGGAATGGTGGTTGGCTCCTGCGCAGATAATACACCCTTCCTCCATTGGGGATAAGTCCATAACTGGGCAGCCAAGAAGAAAAAGAGAATATTTCTTTTTTAGTTTTATTTTATTGTTTTAATGAAAACTACCATTTCCTTTTTGTTGCATATGTTGTTCCTCTATATCTTATGTTATGGATAAATGTTGCAGAGGTCAGGTTGTGCTTCTTAACAAATTGTACTTTATATGACAATGTTTTAGTGAGTATCTGTCCTTGAAAATTATTGGGTTTTTTTCAATCTTGATATGTCTTTATGTCAATCAAAGCTCAGTTTTTTTCTGATGCAAAGCTTCAAATCCCATGCAGTGACATACAGTTAAAGATACAATTAAGGTTGGCCCTACACTCCAGTAATGGGAGCTTATGAGCTTACTTAACTAAATCATAGAACAGTAGATAGTAAACTCCTATGCAGCAGTTTCAGGCAGCCAGAATGTTATCCTTTAATCGTATGTCTGTCCAGGGGATTTAAAGCTCTGTATCAAAAATCAAAGTTCCAAACCCTATAAAGATATTATACAATTCATTAGCATAAGTGGTGGATTCTTCCAACTTAAAAGTTAAACCTTTAAGATAGTATGCAAATTTAGATGTATTTTTGATCTTTTGTGCATCACCTGTCAACCATGTACAGGAAGTTTTCTATCATCCCTCTGGCTGTGTCGTACATTTCTGACAACAGAAGTCCATTGATCACCCAGTATGAATCCCTAAGAACAAAGAATACAAGTTGCAGGAGGTATTACTTTACATCATAGCTAGAGAAGAAGGTAAAGCAAAACATGCCATTTTATTATTATTATTATTATTATTTATTTTAAAGTGCCATTAATTCCAGTGCAATGTACATTCGAGGAGGGGAAGGGGTACATACATAGCATAAGTCCAAACAAGGTACAATGGCAGTTATATAGTTTTGTGAAATATAACTATATTATAGTAGTTTTAATGGTGGTCAATCATTTATAGAAGAATTTCGTATAGACCAAGCTGAGCCTATAAGTCTATGCAAAGGTTTATTCCCTATAATATCTAATGGTCATATAAAATAGCAGCAGTAGTAAGCCCACTGAGGTTTAATTGTTTGCATGCTTTCTTAGCCTGCTTTTGTCATTGTTCAAAATCAGAAATGCAGTCAAGTCCTACATCATACATGGCACACCTTGAAACCCACTTTTATCTGCTATTTCAGCTCCACTCAGAACCTTCTTTAATATTTGGTTCCTGCCCTTGGAAACAAAAGATCTGGCATAAGAAAATCCAGCATTCCTAGTGCTTCTTTCCCTACAGCTGACTTCTGGAGAGAGTCAGGGAACTCTACAGGTCACCGGAGCAGCCGAGACATCCTCGGGACAGCAGATAGCAGGCAAAAGGATAAACCCCTTAGATGCCTTGGTCAATAGCGACAACGGCATATATGGAAGATCGAGAGGTTTTCCTCCATTGGCACCCTGCTTTGTGATCATAGGATGCAGATGGCAGCCATGACCACCGGAGGCCCTACCCCACCCGTGGGTCGGTCTGTGAGGTAGGCCTACCAGGCGGGGCGTGAAAGGTTGACGGACGGCATAATACCTGGCAATACAGTCATATCCAGCAATATATTCTAAGAGTGATCAAGCGATCCTTCATTTCTATATTAGTATAAACAACTGATTTGACAGGAATGCAGTCCACCTACTTTTATCCAGTGTGTATGGCCACTTTTCTCTGTGGTTCCCTAACCACTAATACAGTAGGTAATTGTGTGGGCTACTAGATAAAGAAAATTAACAATCTGACTATCTTTAGGCGACCTTCAGTCTAAAGATGACTTCCATAATTAAAAATCGGAATTTAGAATTGCCACAGATTTTCTACCCACCAGTAGTAAAATTCTCTGAAGCGACCTCCAGGTACTATAACAGCATTTGGAACATAGATTTGTGAGTGACGATCTGGTTGATCCTTTACACTTTTACTTATCTGGAAGATATATGCGGAAGAGTCTTTCATGGATATATACTTAAAGCCATTGTGATTTAATGGGAATCTAACAGCTGTTTCATGCTGCCCGAACCATGGGAAACATCATATAGTCCAGGCTTCCTCAATACAATAACCTGTGTCTTACACGGAAATGCTGCAATGTTTCAGAGAAAACACACACTATGAAACAGAGATGGACACATGGAAAAACGCTCTAGCAAATAAGTCTGATAGGTAACTTCTCCTCACCCAGCTTAGCTGACCTGACAGGTCCCAATAAACAAACAAGGGAGAGACCTATCAGGTAAGCTGAGCTTGGTGGGAGAGGACACCCATTGGACTAGTGGTATAGCTAGTATTTTTGCTGCCCAGTGCTGTCCCCTTTTTACAAACCACACCCCCACTTTTCAGACCACATGTGTTTTTTACAGGCTCCTCCTTAACCCCGTACTGGTATGTCATGGCGACGCTAAGGGAGTTAACAGCAGGGATTGGAGTTGGCTACAACTCCTGCTGTTTAACCACTTAGATACCGTAGCAATCGCAGCCACAGCATTTAAGTAAAGACACTGCGGCATGCTGAGCAGTTGCCACAGTAACTGGAAACCTAATGATAGCTTCCATAGCCGCCATGTTAGTCCTCCTATTTCTTCCTGCCTATAGAAGGTACTGTAATAGGAACGCCATCTTGGCACACTCTTCTGCATTATACATATAATACAGAATGGTGTATAAATGATTGTTCCCCCAAAGTGGTCATGTACCCTGAGGGGATTAAATGTATGAGTAAACAAAAAGAAAACATAGTTTTATACATTTATAGAAAATAATAAAACATATTAAAGGTAGCAGGTGTATAGTGCCAGGTGAAAATTAGTATTGGCAGGGATGGACCTCCAATACACCACTGAATAGAATGCCTCTGCTTGGGCTGATGCTCTTCTCCCCGTGCTTTGCTCTGTTTTCAAAGTATCAATCTAGGAGGGAGAGTTTCAAAGTATATTTTCTCTGAAACGCCATGGTAAGTAAAGTAAAACACATTTAACTATATTGAGGAAGCCTGTGGTTATTTATGTTGCCTGTGATTCAGGCAACATATCATATCAGCTGGCATGGTTCCTTTAATGTTATCCAATATATTGTAATCTTGATTTTCTTTGGTTACCTTTCTCCCCAAAGATTTCCAGAGATGATGAAGGTCTTCTGCCCATGAACGCAGTTCTGGATCAGCAATATGAGACAAGAACTCAGGACTGTCAGGTAAAAAACATACAATATTTAGAATGTGTTTAGAATGATGAAATTAAGTTAATAAAGGTTTTATACAAATTTCCTTTTAGTTTATACTTTTTATGCCAGTCCGGCGGGTTCCATTCTTCAAG